>JAOXNR010000577.1:12064-41579 GCA_028571225.1 Parsonsia alboflavescens
CCCTAGAGATCATCCTTATTATCCCATCTTTGGCCCTTACATCGAGACCTGGTGGAAAGTAATAGCAATAATCCAGGGTCGGTCGCCCTACAGGAACAACCAAGGTCATCACGGTCTGGGCCATCAAGGAGGGCCAAGGTGAATCCTCGTCATGAACAAGAGAGGTATAAACAGAGGCACCCAGACCAAACTGCCAACGACAATAATCCCAGAATATGGAGATCTGGACGAGCCAGATATCGGTGCCAGTAGACCTCCTGGAACGAATGGTGGCAACTTTGGGGGGTATCTCAGGCAAGCAAGACTATATGTCAACGAGACATACTCCAGTACAGTCCCAAAGAGATCCACAACCGCCTCGGGGTCAGGCAGGACGCACTCAACCTAATCATCCTTTACCTTCAGAAGTAAGGAACGACCGCAGCCCGATGAGGATGGTCAGGGAATAGGTCGTGCAAAAGAAAGGTCACCGAGGGGAGGGGGGAAGAATCCAACCTGTGGCCGACTTGCGAGACAGGCTCAACCGAGGCACCATATCATGTGGTTAGAGGATGCTGGTCTTGATGAGCTAGGGAGCTCTCTATGAACTCTTGGAGAAAGGATATCCTCTCGACAAGACAAGCAACGATGCTCAAGGGGTAGCCCCTAATCCAATGAGGAGCGCGACTCCCCCAGCCAATTTGGAAAGAAAGTTAGATCAAGAGATACAAAGCGGTGTGGACCTTTCGGAACCCTCACCATTTGTCCACAGTATTCGGACTGCTCGAATGCCGCTAGGGTTTAGAGCCCCTCAAGTGGAGGCAAAATAAGATGGCATGAGGGAACCACTGCAACCCATAGATGAATATGTGTCCTATATGGAGATGTTCGAGTGCCCTGACCAAGCCAAATGCAGAGCCTTCCGATCAACCCTGACCATGAAGGTCCTGTCCTGGTTTAAAGGCATCCCGGAAACAAGTATCTCAAGTTGGACACAATTGAAGGAGCTGTTTCTGAAAAATTATCAAAGTAGCAAAAGCTGTGAGAAAGACATCAATGACCTCTTCAACATCAAACAAAAGTTTGGAGAGCGCACAAGAAGCTACTACAGTCTCTTTAATGATGAGGCAGTTGAGATCAAGCAAAAGATCGATGCCATCTACATCACTGCCTTCAAGCAAGGATTGCGAAGGGGTATGTAGCCCATAGACTAGCAGAAGAGCCAGTCAAAACCATAAAGGAGCTATAGTGGCTCCTAGAGAAATTGATAAAGGCTGAAGAGACAGCAATCTAGTAGAAAATCCCTGGATTTGCCTCAGCCACAAAAAAAGACAACAAGGGGCAAACAAAAAGCCCTCGAACCTCAAAAAGGGATAGGAAGGACCCCCACATGAAGGGAGGGACCTCAGAAAAGAAAAGATAAGACCATCCGCCTCAAGACTTCACGAGCCAAAATCTTAATGGTCTTTGAAAAGAGCTGCCAAGACCTCTCAAAAGTCCTTTGGCCAAAAGAGGCCCTGCCAAGTTCTATCACTACCACAAAGATCATGGTCATCTCACGACGGATTGTTTTGACTTGAAATGTGAGATCGAGAGATTGGTGAAGGAGGGCCACCTGCAAGAGTTCTTGGCTAGGAACACGGGCCATGCTAATCCACTTGCAACAGCCCTGCACAATCAGCGACCTCCAGTCGATGAAATAAATGCTATAAAGAGGAGGTGAAAACGAGCTTGAGGAGGAGACTCAACTAATAGTGTCTTTCGAGATTGGAGATTGCCTGGTGCGCAAGATACAGGTTAACACTGGGAGTTTTGTGAATGTCCTGTACCGGAAGGCATTTGATCAGATGGGGATAGACAGGAGCTCGCTGGAAAGGTCGAACACCACCCTGACTAGTTTTAATTGCAGCATGACCTACGCAAATGGAATTTTGTGAGTCCCAACTAGAGTTCATGGAATGGATGGTGGTCGATGAGCCTGGAACCTACAATGTAATCCTGGTAGAAGGGGAGTCATGGACCTGAGAGAAGAAATTTATTCACTCAACTATAGCATGAAGATTTAAGTTGGAGATGCCTAGATTGTGCTAGAAGGGGACAGATAGCTCGCTGCGGAATGCTACCTCACTGAAAGTAATGGGGAGAGCTCAATAGAGCTCAAGCAAGAGGACTACATCGACCTCCCAAAAGGGAATGATGATTTTAGAATTCAAGCAGCAAAAGGTGTTCCTCAACCCAAAATTCATTAAGAAATTGATAGAAATAGGAGAGTTGTTACCTCCTAAAACTAAAGGGAAGCTTGTGGACTCCCTTCAAGAGCACCAAAAGGTCTTCATTTGGCAACCTAGCAACCTCGAGGGGGTGGACCGAAAAATTGCAGAACACAAGGTTGGACTCAAGCCAAGGGTCAAGCCAATCAGGCAAATTGAGGACCTTTGCCCCCGAGCGAAACGAGGTCATAACTCAAGATGTCCAAGCTTTTCTCGATGTTGGAATTCTGAAAAAGGTGGTATACCCGGAATGGTTGGCCAATCGAATGGTTGTACCGAAAAAAGAAGGAACATGGAGAATGTGTGTGGATTTTACCACACTAAACAGATACTACCAGAAGGACTCCTACCCACTAAAAGCATTGATCAAATGGTGGACTCGACAGCCGAATATCAGTGCCTGTGCTTTTTGAATGCATATAATGGGTACCACCAAATCCCAAAGGCAATAGAAGACATGAAAAAAACCTCTTTAATCATAGAGGTCGGGACCTACTGCTATACCAAAGTGTCATGTGGCCTGAAGAGTGCGGCAGCAGAATTTCAGTGAGCTATGCACAAGGTTTTCAAAAACCAACTCGGGAGGAATATTGAGGTCTACCTGGATAATAGTGTAATCAAGTCCAATACCTCTAAAGATTTCATTGAAGATATCAGAGAGACTTTTCAGACTCTATAAGCTGCCCACATGAATCTCAACCTCGAAAAATGCACCTTTAGAGTTTCAACGGGTAAATTCCTGGGTTTCATGATATCAGAAAGGGGCATTGATGCTAACCCTGTCAAAATAAAAGCACTGTTGGACATGGAACCTATCAGAAACATCAAAGAAGTTCAAAGTTTGACGGGGAAGATGGCGGCACTAAGTCGCTTCATGAGCAAAATGGCAGACAGAGGAGAAAAATTCTATGATGTCACAAAAAAGCCAAAGGACTTCTAGTGGACTAAAGATTGTCTAGCATCTTTTAGCAAATTGAATGAATTTCTGGGAAAGCCCTCTCAACTTGTCTCTTCCTGGTCAGTGCAAAAAATTTTAATGCACCTCACTGCGACAGAGAAAGCAATCAGCTCAGTGCTACTAGTAGAAAGGTCAGGTTTACAATTTCCCATTTTATTATGTAAGCCATCTGCTCCGAGATCTCGAAACTAGGGATTCGGACCTTGAGAAATTTGTACACTTCATTATTATTAGCTCAAGGAAGCTAAAGCTCTAGCAAAACCTCAGCTATTTGGCAGAATGATGAAGTGGTCTCTCGAGCTCTCGAGATATCAAATCAAATTTGAGTCAGGGAAAGCAATTAAAGCTCAAGCTCTGAGACTTTGTAGAAGAATGTACAAGAGCTTCACTGGAGCTCACAAGCACTTGTGAAGATAACATCTGGACCATGTACACATATGAGTCCATTGAAAGGGAAAATCAGGTGCTTGAATTGTACTAATTAGCCCTGAGAGAGTGAGAATCCCTTACTCTATGAAGTACAACTTCCCAACCTCGAACAATGAATCCGAACATGAAGCTCTCTTAGCAGGTGATAAGGTAGTAAAATAACTAATTTTATATGAATTTTAATGAATTATTTATTGATAATTGTAGTTATTTTATGCCAATTTGTGGAATATTTTTACTCCCTTATTTATTTATTTGATTGAAGGAATTTTTATGAAAAAGGATTGAAAAGGGAAAAAGTGGAAGTTAAGGAGAAAGGAGAATCATAGTTCAAGAAGAAGATTATTTGGACGCTTCTTGGAGGAATTAGAAGGCAAGAAGGAGAAGAATTAGAAGTTCCATAAATTCGAAATTCTAGAAGACAAAGTCATAGAGGAAAACTACTTCCTATTATTCTTGTTAGGAAATTACTTCTTTTGTAATAGTTAGTTTTGTTTTAGTGTCTTAGTTTAGTTTTAGTATCTCAGTTATCTATATGTAGGGTAGTTTGCAAGAAAATCTCTTCCCATCTCATTTCATCTCTCATATTCTTATTTTCTTTACAAGCAAGATTTCTTGGAGGAAGCCATCTTAGAGTTCATCAAGAGAGATTGAAGATTGATGAGTTTGCATTCAGTTTCTTATTTCTTTCTATTCTTCTTATGTTTCAATCATTTATCTTGTATTGCTTTGAGACAATGAAGCTAAGTTATTTGTTCTAGGATTGCAATGGATTCTTAGTCAAATTTTTTGAGTTAAATCTTATTTATTCATATGGTGATTATGCTTTATTGATTTCTTTGTTCCTGTTTTAATTGTGGCCATCTTTTTATTTGACGAAACCTTTAGGAATTGAAAGAGGACTTTTGGTTTTAGGGTCTATGAACAAATAACTCTTGTTAGAATTGACTTGTGATGAGTTAATTTTATTCGTAATGAGGATAGACATATAACTAATTACCTTAGGTAACCATATTGTGACTTGTTCTTTATCTACTCATTGTTTTTGCATTGGCATAGACATATAGCTTTTGTAATTGATTGGGTAAGTTCTTTAATATCTTGAAAGAGAATTAAAGGAATTTATGTGTCACAGTTAATCAATTTGCATAATTATTATATGTTGAAAAGGATTTTTCTCACTTGAATTCGTCTTTGATGAAGTCGTAATCCTAGGCTTTTTTTTTATTAATATTTGTCAAATTATTTTTACTGCTTTGTTTTAATTGTAAATCTCAAAGCTCAACCCTTTTAATTCCTTTGACTTGGAAGAAATTGTTTGCTAGCGATTGGTACTTGTTTATATTTATAAACTCTCTGTGGGACAATACTCGTTTGATCACTTTGTTACTTGTTAACGATACGTGTACTTGGGTGTGCAAATAGGCTTACAAGTTTTTGGTGCCGTTGCCAGGGAGTTTTTATTTAAATAGGTGTTAACATTGACGTTTCAATACTATTCCAGGATCAAATCTTTTCTAATTCTTCTGGTTCTTTATTTTCCAGAATATCCCAAATAGAAGGAAGAAGACAACATGGCTGACCAAAGGAACGAAAATAAATCTATCATGGATTATACCACACCAAACATTGATTCCTTGAAGTTGAGCCTCAATGCACCAAACATAGCAACTAACAACTTTGATATCAAGCCTGAAATGATCCAAATGATGGAGAACCATCAATTCTATGGTGGCGATAAGGAGGATCCTACAAGGCATGTCAAAACTTTCATGAAATTAACAGAGACATTCAAATTCAGCAATGTGTCCTCTGATGCTATCAGGTTATGTCTCTTTCCTTTTTCATTAGCCAGTAAGGCAGCATATTGGTTAGATGGTTTACCTGATTAATCTATTACTACCTCGGATGAACAAATGAATTTGTTTTTGGCTAAGTTTTTCCCACCAGCTAAAACTGTACAATTAAGAAATGAAATCCAGAATTTTAAGTAGCAAAAGCAGGAATCTTTGTACGAGGCTTGGGAACTCTTTAAGGGAATGCTGGAAAAGTGTCCTCATCATCAGATTCCCAAATGGTTGCAATTGGAAAGTTTCTTTAAAGGTCTAACTCAAATAGACAAGAAGATGCTTAATGCAGCAGCCAATGGGAACATATTGATTTAAGATACTAGGGATGCATTGAAGATCATTGAAGAAACAGCCTCAGGTTACCTACTATGGCCCATAGATGAAAGATCAACCCGAATTGTAGGTATGTTGAAAGTTGATGTTGTTACCAAAATAGCAGCTAAATTAGCAGCCCTACGGAAAGAAGTGGCAGAAGGAAAAAGTAACTCTTCATGTTCTTCTAACCCTTCTCATATTTTAGTTGTTTGTGAAATCTATGATGAAAATCATAATATTTTCCAATGTCCTAATAAGTATGAAGGTGTCAATTCTGTGGGAAATAGGTAAAATAATCCTTATCTTAACACATATAATCTTGGTTGGCGAAATCATCCTAATTTTTCTTGGAGATACAATTTTGATAATTCTTTTCAGCCAAGACAAGATGCCCCTCCAAGATTCCGAAGACAACAGCCACAAGAACAACTGATGGCACAGAAGGCAAGCATGGACGATTTATTACAGCAATATATGGTATCATCTAAGGCACGCTTGAAGGCTCTAGAACAACAAATGGGTCATCTTGTTCAAGCAATGCAAATCAAACCTGCAGGTAATCTTCATTTAGGTACTCAACCTCCTTCTAGTTGTAATGCTTTTACTTATGGACAGGTAAAACAATTCCACACGGAGATCTAGAGTTGAAAGATAATGATGCATCTACGGATAAAAAGGGACAACTTCAGGTTAAGGAAGAAGTTGAAACATCAAAGGAAAAGTTCGATCCTAAATATCCACCTCCACCATCCATTCAAAGGCTGCAAAAGCAAAACAAGCACAAGCAATTTGAGAAATTTTTACGGGTATTCAAGAAACTTTCAATTAACATTCCTTTTGCAAAAGCTTTGGAACATATGCTTAGCTATGCGAAGTTCATGAAGGACATTCTCTCCAAAAGGAGAAGGCTAGGAGATTATGAAATAGTGGCACGAGGAATGTAGTGCAATCATTCAAAGAAAGCTTCCACCTAATCTTAAGGACCCAAGGAGTTTTATTATTCCTGTTGCTATTGGTTCTCAATTTTCTGGTAAAGCGCTTTGGGATTTAGGTGCAAGTGTTAACCTCATGCCTTTGTCCATTGCTAAGAAGACAAGTTTGGGAGAAATTAGGCCTACATCAATCATTCTACAAATGGCAGATCGCACATTGAATTATCCAAGAGGAGTGATTGAAGACATTCTCATCAAGGTAGATAAGTTTATATTCCCTACAGATTTCATTATTCTTGACATGGAGGAGGATAAAGATGTCCCAATAATTTGGGAAGACTTTTCTTATCTACCGGGAGAATGTTAATTGATGTTCAAGCAGGTGACTTCACAATGAGGGTGAATGATCAACAAGTAACCTTTAATATCTATTCTTCTTTAAAACAACATGATAACTATGAAAGTTGTTGTTATATTAATTCTTCGAATATGGTTATTTATGAATCTTTTGAGAATACTCACCCTGTGAATTCTTTGAAAGTTATTGCCAATAATAAAAAAAGGTCAATGAGGAATTTAAAGATATTGTTAGGAAATCAACACAGTTTGAATCATTAGGACCTCAACTTGGGCACAAAGACTTTAAAGACATCACTTAAGCTAAAATGAGGTCGAGCCAATGACATAAAACAAAGATGCTTCTTTGGAGGCAACCCAAGGTAAGTATTTAATTTTTAGATTTCTTTTTCTATTAATTAATAAAGGTTTTCTTCATTGACAGGAAAAGGATGGGTTTAGTTCTTTCAAAAAAAAAAAAAAAAATCAACAAAAGCGGGACTTTGCAGTTAACCGGCACCATTGACAAACCAGTCATTGGACCGGTAATCTTTTGGACAAAAAGGGCAGTGATTTGGTGATTCACCAGTGCCCAGGGCCTCACTGGTCATAGCGCCAGTCCTTCTCTGGAAAGTTGGTACACACTTCGCACAATTTTTCACCAGTTGCGGTTACTTAGCAAGCTAGATACTGGTTTGTTTTTGTTGAATTCAACCGGCGCTGGTGACCGTGCCAGTCAAGACGCTAGTACTTCTCTGGATAGGAAGCCTCAATTTCACCAGCTCTGGTTACCGGCCCCAAAAGAACTATACAAACTGTCGGAAAAAATTTTTTTAGCAACCCATTAAATCCTCACCTTTCCTTCTTTCACTATTACTTCTTTCTCTCTCACAATTAGCCGATACCCATTTTGCAAGCTTGTTCAAATCCTCTCCTAATTATTCTTCTTACACCAGAAATCTCTCTAATTCATTCATCCTAAACATAAAACCATTCCCTCAACAACCCATTCTCTCTCTCTCTCTTTTCACATACAAATCCCTTTTTTTTTTTTCAAAGCCAAACACAACATTTGTTTTCCCGTTTCTGTCAAATTTCTCTCCGCCACCCGTAAATTTCAGTAGTGACTCACCATAATCATCATCCTGCTCTGGTAATCACTCAAGGATCATTGGTATTGTATTTCTTCACCTCTTTCTCTAGTTTTTCTTGGGTAATTTGTTCAAATTGAAATTGGGGATTTAGGGTTTGTAAATTTAATTTTGATTTGGGTTTGTGAATTTGTATGTAATTTCAAACACACTTATTAACATAAGTGTGGGGAGGTTTCTTACTTGCATATATGCTTGAGGTTGTTGTTTCATGAATTTCAATTGTTACATTATTTCCTATTGATATTGAAAATTCATAGTTGTGGGTTGTCATTTTTGAATTCTTCTTAAAGTTCATTGTTCATTGTTGGATTGTAATTATTGAATTGAAGTTTCTCGTTAACTACTATCCTTGTTTATTAACCCTTGGTTTTGAAGCTTTTGATGTCTCTAATTTAGTTACTGAGAAGCTACAATTCTATAGCAACAGTAGGAGAGGACACCATGAAGAATTCATCGTTTTTCAACATGAAATCATTTGTCTATTGGATTAGAATGAGGCAATTCTTCAAGACCTTCAAAACCGGTGACATCTTCTCTTTTTAATTTTTTTTTCTGGTTTATTATTATGTGTTTATCTTTGTTTTATTTTGTTACATTGAGGACAATGCAACCCCTCAAGTGTGCGGATGTGTTGCTTTTATGTTTGTTGGTGTTATATGGTTAGTTTAATTGTGTTATATGTTCATGTTTTATTTTGGCCTTTGATATATGCAAGTATGATTGAGTGGAGAATGATAAGTAGTTTCTGAAATTGAGAAATCTTGACTTGAATTCTTGCAAAATTTTCAAGTTTCTACCCCTTCTTTTTGAAAATTCATGAAGTTTCCATTTTAAGTGAAGACATTGATGCTTAGTTGATTTGGCATGACTATCAAACTGTTTTTATAAACTTCTCTTTTGAAATTTTTTTTGTTTTGAGTTTACTATGGTATAAAAGATCATTTTTTGTCATTGTAACACACTAGAACTTGTTTTCTTACATGTTTGAGGCGAAATTCATGATTTTGGTTTACTCGAGGATGACATAAGGCCTTCTTTAATCCATTTGAGCCTTTTCTAAGCCTATGTTGTTCATGATATCCTTTGGTCCAGTTTTGAGCCTATGTGAGAATGGGTTTAACCATTCTAATTTTCTTTGATATTATCCTTGTTTAATAACTTTTTTACCTTTGAAATATCTTTTCAAGAAAGTTGAAAGCCCATATTTGATGAAAAGATGTTAAATGTTTGTTGTTTATATGAAAAGAATTGAAAGTAGTTATTATTGGAGTTGGGGATATGTTTATTGAAAATGAGAATGGTTGTCAATGGCTTGATAAAAAAACTAATGGTGGTAAAAAGAAAAAAAAAGGAAAGTGAAAGAAAGAAAGGGAAAAAAATGGTGAAAATTGAAAAAAAAAAAAAAAGTGTTGAATAAAGGTGATATAAGAACACAGTTCTTATTGAAGGGATGTGTTATAATCGTTGATGAAGGAGATTGATATATGGTTATTTGGTTCAAAAGAAAGATTGTGGGCATTTATATTATAACTTTCTTGAGATTTTTGTTATATCTTTATCCTTCGTTTGATAGCCAACTCCCTAGCCTAATATTACAAGCCAAAAGTCCTATTTGACTCGAGTAGACCAATTTCAATTCATTAGTGGAGAGTATGTTAGTTTACAAGCTTATGGTTGTGAATTTTCAATGACTAGAATTATATCTTGATAACTTTGTGAACTGTTTTCTCATTTTGTTATAAGCAAGTGAGACTTGATTTTCTAAAATTCTTGAGCATAAAAGATTTTATATGGTCATGTTGAGTTGATTGAGAATTTGTGTTGAAACATGATTGGCAAACTTATCACACACGCACTTAACTTGTTTTGGGGAAGAGATTCGTGAAATTGTGGAATTTGGATCTTGAGGTTTTTGATTCTTAATACTTTGATATTCTTATTCTTATATCATTACTTGTACAATGAGGTCATTTGTTTGAAGAAGTCATTATTGAAATTGAAAGTTTTTTGAAGAAGGGTATTCTATTGAGAAGATTTCAAGTTGTTTTTCTTTCCTTTTTTAATTTTTTGAGATCAAGCAAAGTTTAAGTGTGGGATTGTATCGTTAACAGCAGGTCTAAGACTCATAAGAGCTCTGAAAGTGCAAAAAATTGCATGTCAAGATTGATTCACAAGTTATAGCTAGCCAGGTTGCTGGAGGATACGAAGCTAGAGAGGATAACATGATCAAATATCTCAAAAGAGTAAGGGATGTAGTATCTAAACTTGAGCATTTTCTCATTGAGCAAATACACAGAGCACAAAATACAGAAGCAGACGCATTATCTAAAATCTACCAAGAAATAGTTGGAATGAAAGCAAAGCTATTGGTGGAACAATTACACTCACTCAACATAAGCTAAGAAGAGAACTTGGTTATAGAAGATCAGGCAAACTGGAGATATCCAATTTACAAATTTCTCAAAGATGGAGACCTTCCGCAAGACCCCAAAGAAGCTCATCGAGTGCGAAAATGGTCACCTCGCTACTTCCTCATAGTAGATGACAATATATACAGAAGGACGTACACTTGGCCATTG
The DNA here is from genome assembly GCA_028571225.1 of Parsonsia alboflavescens. Taxonomy (NCBI): domain Eukaryota; kingdom Viridiplantae; phylum Streptophyta; class Magnoliopsida; order Gentianales; family Apocynaceae; genus Parsonsia; species Parsonsia alboflavescens. The sequence continues at coordinate 22,867 of JAOXNR010000577.1, forward strand.
CTCAAATGCTCAAGCAAGGGAGAAGGAAAATATGTCATAAAAGAGGTGCACAATGGAATATGCGGATCACACATAGGAGCAAAAACCATCGCCAAGAAAATACTAAGGAGGGGATACTATTGGCATTCAATGGTTTCAAATATTGAGAAAGGTACAAAAAATTGTGTAAGCTGTCAGCTACATGGAAGCAAATCACATGTGCCACCAACAGGGTATCAATCCATTAACACATCAGTACCTTTCAATATTTAGGGTATTGACATTCTAGGACCCTTCCCAAAATGAACGGGGGGTGTACAATTCCCAATTTTTGTCGTTTAGTATTTCACCATATGGGTTGAAACTAAACCAAAGGCAGTAATTTCACCACCATAAGTCTAGTCTTTTGTGTGCAAATTTGGGATCCCCCTAGCTATAATCTCAGACAATGGACGATAATTCATTAGCAACCCGTTCAAAACATTTTGTGAAAATTTGAACATTGAGCAGAGGTTGACCTCTGTAGCTCATCACCAAGCTAATGGACTAGCTGAAGTCAAGAACAGAACTATCCTAGAAGGGCTTAATAAAAGACCCACCGTGCTCGAAAAGAAAGGTCACAAACCTTCCAGGCCAGATGAAATTCCAAGCATCTTGAGGGCATACGGGACCACACCTAGAAAAGCTATTGGGAAACACCATTCAGCCTATGCTTTGGTGCAAAGGTAATAATGCTAGTTGAGGTCAGAATGAAGTCTCTAAGACTTACGGAATACAATTCAGTCTTAAACTAGGTTAAAAGAAGGGCAAACCTCGACCTCCTTGAAGAATTAAGAAACAAAGAAATACAGGCTAATAGAATGTACAGAAGGCAAGTTACAAATTTTTTCAACAAAAGAGTGAAAGAAAAGAATTTCACAATTGGAGAGATGGTCCTCAAAAGGTTAGATCTTGAGAAACAGGGACAACTAACCAAGCTACAGGAAAGCTGGGAAGGTCCTTATATAGTCCAAGAGGTTCACAAAGGAGGAAGCTACAAGCTTGCTGATCTCAAAGGAAGATAACTCCTAAGACCTTGGAACATTTGCCATCCAAAGAAATTCTATGCCTAAAGCTTCTAAGACATTAAAGACCTCGTAAATAAAATACAAGTGTTTTAAAGCTTATGGAGATATTATTTCTATCTTGATTGCTTTAGTGCTGAAAACAGCTTAGTTTATTATGCGAGTCCAAAATGCTAATGCAAGAGCAGGATACTTGGGGGGAAAAGTAAAGTTGTTATAAAAATGAGAGGCCACAAATAGACCTCTAAAATATTCAATCCGAAAGCAAAAAAAAAAATTTGGTGCTACAGATACAAAGGAAAAAAAAATGAGAGACCCTATGCTGTTACAAAGTCTTCCCAAGGCTATTTCTGCTTCACTTCTGAATGAGAGGCTCATCATCGTCATTCTCATCCTAATCCGAAATCACTATTAGGCCAAGGCTGCTTAGGGGACTTGTAGGGTGACCAACAACATTATAAAGGTCTAAGATAGCCAAGAAATTCAGAGACAAAAGACCAGGTACCTCTGCGAAACTAAGTATACAGGAGATGAGGGAAATATTGAGTAATCAAGGTAGGTTCAGACATACTTTCTGGGAGAGCATAGGCCACGAGAGGAATGTCTAGGACCTTTTTCGCAGTCTCCACCTCAATAGGAGCCTCTACCAACTCCTTCCCTTAAGTTGAGGGGCCCTCCCCAGTTTGATAGACCTCAGCTAAGACCTCTGCTCACATCTTCCTACGAGGTCATCCTTAGACTAGGGAAGAGGACCAACAGCATCTGGTTGGTACAAAGCCTCGTGGACCTCAGGGTAAACCTTTAGGTCCCCATTAAGCTCTCGGAGCTTATCCACAACCTCTACATAGAGGCCAAAGAGCTGAGGACTAAGACGTCCTTCTACGTAATCTCTGAAGGCAGGTACACCTTCAAACTTGTCCAAGGATGGATCCCCTTCTTTATCACAAAGGGATTTGAAACACCCCAATTGAGCCTCAAGCTTGAGAATGAGCCCCCTCTACTGGTTGCTCAGCTTAAGCAGCTCTTCATTCTTTTTATTAGCCCCCTCCAAGGCTGAAGACATGGCCTAACTGTCAGCCCTGACCCTTTCAATCTTACTCCTACACTCTTACAGGAGTTTGAGCAAGGAAGCAGCAAGGGCGTCAACCTTCTCAGCGGCAACCTTGACCTCAGCGACCTCTTTAATCAATTGAGCCTTCTCATCCTGCAGCTCAGTGACCAGGGTGGAGTACTCCTGATCCTTTTTATCTATTTCATCTAATCTCCTTTGCTGCTTGTCGAGAAGGACATGATTCTACAACCAAAAACAAAGGAGGTTAGTACTAAGGAAGAGTGGAAACAAGTCAAGCAACCAAAATAAGACAAAGAGTTACTGCCGTAAAGAGGGAGGTGGTGAATGTGGCCAACTCTCGATCAATGAGTTGTCGAGATATCTTGTGGTCAATTGGTGGCACGCATTCCATCAAGAAGGATTGAGAATGTGGAGATTGAAGAAGGGAATCAGAGGACTCCAGAGGGAGGTCGGGGACCCACCTCGAGGTCCCCTTAGCAACAGGTATGGTAGAGGCAGCATCCCCAAACCTTTTAAATGAGTTGGAGACCACCTCAACCGCACAACCATGGAATTCTGGCCTTAACCTTGAGGTCACCGGTGCCTTCCCTTTCTTAGGAGAGCTCGTAGGTGCCTTAGTTGACTGAGAAGAATTGGGGGGAGGAAAAAAATGTTAATTTTGATAGGCCTCTTGGAGGCCCGTAGGGCAATGACCTCGACGTCTCTCTTCAAGGCAGTCCAAGTCCTGTTAGCCACTACAACCTTTTCCCCCCTGGCTGGAGGAATAGGAATCTTGGCAGCGGGGAAATAGTAACAGCTAGGGCAGTAGTAATAGTGGCGATGACAGTGGGACCACCAACTCCTGCCGCAAAGGTCCTGGAAGAAATTGATTTCAACAACCAGGAAGTAGTCCTCATTGCTGTCAAGACAAAAAAAAAAAAAAAAAAAGAAACAGTCCAAAACAACAAATCAACAAAAAGAAATTAATCAAAAGGTAGAAAAGCTCCCTACTAGAATTGGGATTAGCTCCCCTGACCGAAGGGAGGTCATATTCTACTGGACTTGATTAGGAAAGTTCCAGGCCAAAAAGGAAGGGTACACCCAACCTTGACGTTCGTAGAGTTCGCTTTTTCAATCAGGATGGTCCTATGTTTCAGTTGCTCGCTAGATAGGTTAGGAAACTCATTGAAAAAAGAGCAGTTCAGATTCCAGTCCAGATAAGGCTTAGACCAGATTAAGTTGTTTGGAAGACGGGCAAAAAAGAAAAAGTTTTTCCAGTCCCCCACTGAGGATTAGAAAGGACCAACTAATTTGTATCAAGGGTTAAATTGGAGGCACCCTTTGAAAGCACCCTTGGTTGCAGAGGAGATATTCAACTCGAAGAAGCTCCTAAAGAGCTCCAAAGAAACTGGAACTCTGAAGAGGTGGTCGGTCTCTACGAAAGCTACCACAATCAGGAGGGAATTTGGGATGAGTTGAGCAAGGGAAAAACCCAAGAAATAGGCAATGTCTGAGAAAAGAGGGTGTTGCAAAGGTAGAAGAATGCCTCCGAAGAGGCTAGAAACATAAAGGACTATGCGTCCATTACGTCTGCTGTAAGGAAGTTCGCCATCGACAATATTGCCCTTCTCCAGCCCTTTTTCCCCACTTATTTCAAAAACATCAGTGGAGTCCAGGAAAGAAGACAGGGAGTAAGCTGCTACCTCAGAAAGCTCATAGACTTGAAAGGAGGAGCTTTGATAGAACTCAGAAGGGAGTCAAAAACCCCATTCTCCAAATTAGCAGGAGGAAGGGAGGGAGCTACATCTCTCAAGTGGAGAGAAAGGGTGTTAGATGAAGAAGACATCTCTATGGTGAAAGAAGGAAAAGGCAAAATTTATTGAGGAAAAAAAAAGAGAACTCACTCGGTAAAATTCCTCAGAGGTGAAGAGAGAAGTTGTTCTAGATTACTGGTTTGCTCGAGCAAAAGAAGAGAAAGAGTTCAAAGTAGAAGGTACTGTAAATCCAAGTTCTTGCAAGCTATGAGAGAGTTTAGGCAAATCCTAAAATTTGAAGACTTCTAATTTATTTGAGATAAGGAATCCTTGAGTTGCTAGACAGGAGCCGATATGCCAGAAAACAGGGTAACTTTCCAAAACTGAGGAGACATGCTTCCTCCAAAAATAGCCATTGAAGAGAAAAATGGCATCCCTTCAGAGGTTGTGACTTTAAGACGGTAATTTAGGCGCCACGACCTTGAGCTCTTTGGGCCTAAATGGGGGTAATGATGGGAGAAACGGGTACGACCGGATAAGTTAACTTAAACGGGCATGACTCGTACAAAAGTCAACCCAAATGGGTTCCAGGCCCCAACCCTCAATGTTTGAAAGTCAAACTCACAAAGTTAACAAGGACAGGCGGGCAGCGACCTGCTACCATCGACTTCTCAGGTCACCGACCTACCAAATGAGCTTGGGATAAATCTTACCAGACCATGGCCTTCGACTTGGTAAGGCTTCCGATCCGTCTCATGCATCTTCCATGCCACGACTAACTGTGCGCAACTCCTAGCAACCCCCATGAGCCTACAAACAAATAGCCAAGACACTCAACAGCCACGAGCCAGTCATGAAGTTGGTCTAAAGGTTGGTTAGCAAGCTCGTAGCTCTCGACAGAGACATGAATGGCAAGATATCCCAACCAAGGGAAACTCCACGGTTCTAATAGTAATTGGCATGATATGATATGATATGATCTCATAATTATCCTAATTGTCTATTGTCATGTAATAAGAAGAGCCCAAATCAAAGAGGTAATAAACATCTTTTGAATATATAATCAAATTATAATCAGTCTAACGAAATTACACAAGATTACTCTTGGAGAATTCTGACGTAGGCATCGAAGCTCTTCCCCGGGCGACAACACACTTAGGTGACCTACTTATGTTCTTCTCAAATTGCTGTCATTGACGTCATCGTGGTTATGAGGTGACCCGGAGGCTACTCGTAAGCTCCATCAATAACAAATTCTTCCCCCATTAGAGATTCTACCAGTAACACATTGTGCATCATCATCAACAATAGCTATCGGTAAAGAATTATTTCAGAAAAGCCAAATCTTTCCATTAGTGTTGCTAAACCAACTACTAAAATGCAATTGGTTAGCAAAAAATGAAATGCTGTCATTGCGACCAAAGGTTCTAAAATCATCAAAAAATTCAATTCTAAATCTCTATTTAAATGCTTCAATCTTTAAGTTCAGCTGGGGCGAGCAATACCCCTAAAATTCCAAATTATGCCTTCTATCATTCCTTGGCTGAGCCCTCGCCTGCATGCCTGCTGCATTGAACCTTTCCCTCGGAGACATTGGTTCGGAATGGAAACCTCTTGTTCGGCTGACAACCCTGTGCGGCAATTTAGTGGGAAAAGAAATAACTATATTTGAAGCTGGAAAAAGCACGGGCAAATTCGGCGAAGAGAGTTGTTTCGGTTCCAGTTGTTCATTAGTTCCAACCCCAATAATAGTTGTCACAGTTGGAAAATTAGGATTTGACAATGTTTCTGTGAACTCAGGGATCTCCTCCGGTTGATCAATGTTACCCGAGTTAGTCTCCTTAATAACCTCAGTATGCGTATCAACTTCAAGCAACCGAACAGCTGTGTCTGTTATCTCACATGACAGGTTTCCCTCCGTTTCGTTAAATTTTTGCTCCAAATTATCTTTCTTTTGAGCAGAATTGGGTATCTCGGTTTCGACAAAGGCTATATAGTCAGTGATTTGTACATCATTTTGTTCGTCGGTTGTTTGTAAATTTTGATTTGTCTGAAGATCCTCACCCAAATTCGTGGCCACCAGTTAACTCTTTTCCTTCTTGTTTAGGGCATCATCAGTCTTCTTGACCCAAACCGTTTTAGGTTTTGGTTTTTCTTGAACTTTGGAATCATCTTTCGGATCTTTTTGAATTGAAAGACAAACTCCCTTATCGTGTCTGATCTTTTTGCGCAAAGAGCAGTAGCTCGGAACATCATCATATATTATCAACTGCCAAAACCCCTTATCATCTTGATTGATCCATACCCATTTTGGAAGTGATTTGAGCAAATTAATTTCGACTCAGACTCTCTCTACGCTTGGTCAAGACAAAGTGACAGCTGATTCATTGTGCTTTAAGGATTTCCCTATGAAAGAGGCTAGGGAAAAAAGAATGTACCGGTAGACCCTGAATTCGAGAAACTATTTAAAAATTCTCATCGAAACACCTTGCGGAGACCATAACCGTCATCCAAAGTCTGACATAATCTTTTGTAACCTCCAAAATCCATGAGATCTTACTAATTGTAACTTTACAGATCAACCAAAAAGAATCATTTCCTTAAAAGATTCTTGAAATTTTATTATTACCTATTTGTTTGTTTTAAAATTTATTTCATTTATGGAATATGTGATTTAATCACCTTAACGCATGATTTAATTAAGTAAGGTTTGAATTACTGGAGAATTTTGGTTAGAAATACAAGTTTAAGAATTTTGGCCAGTTTACTTCTCAATCTTAGTGATGGGGCTCAAAATTGAACACAGAGTCACCCCAAAACCGTGATGACGTCAATCGACTACAACTTGAGAAAAATAACAGAGATTAGTCACTGGAGGTGCGCTGTGCCAAAGGAAGAGCTCTGATGCCTAAGTCAGTATTCCGAGAGTAATTAGAGGTAATCAGTTTTCCGAGAAACTGTCTCTTGTGTATTGAGTTTTTTTCCTCACCTCTTTGTAGACTCTGTCTAATTTCCTTTAAAAAGGAGGTCAGTTATCTCCTCAATTTGGGCTCTGCTATTATGTGACAAAATTTAATCAAGATAGTACTAGGATCTTGGAATCCCGCCTACTGCTCCTGAAATCATGAAGTTTCCCTAGGTTGAGATATCTTTCCATTCATGACTCTGTCAAGAGCTACGAGCTCACTAATCGACCTCTGGACCAGCTTCGTGACCTGCACGTGGATATCGAGGGTCTCAAGTATCTCTTCCGGGAGGTCACTCCGAGTGGTAGTAGGCTCATGGAGTTGTTAGGAGTCGCCCACATCTAGTCATAGCATGGAAGATGTATGAGATGACTTGGGAGGTTAATGGTAGGGGGTCGTTGCCCACTCGTTCCTTGGGACTGGCTAGTCTAACATTTGGGTATTAGGAGTTACCATCTCTAAGCCACGGGTTTGACCTTCAGGCGTTAGAAATCACCATCTTCAGGTCTGGGGCCAGACCTTCAGGCGTTAGAAATTGCCATCCATAGGTCATGGGGCTTGACTTTCAAGCATTAGTATCTCTAAGTCACAGGTTTGACTTTCAAGTATTAAGAACTACCGTCTCTAGGTCACAACCCTTGAAAGGTCGAGCCATTTCCTTGTAGCTGCTTGCGTGCTTGACCTTCAGGTAGTAAGGATTAACATCTTTAGGTTGTGACCTTGAGAGTTCGTGCCACTTCATTACGTGACAGCTATTTCTGGAAGGAGATATGCCCTTTCGGGTTCCTGGAGAACTTAATCGCTCAGTCTTGGTGTGGAGGATCACGTTGCTTCAGCTTTGGAGAGACCTGAAGCTTTTCTAGTTTTGGAAAGTCTCCACATTTAATTTAACAAAGTCACGCCTCTTAACTTTTTGGGAAGAAATTGACCCTTTCAGTTCCTAGTAATTACCCTATTTCAACTTTGGAAGGTCACCTCATTTGGCGGTCTAACAAACTTTTGGTTCCATATAAATTAGGAGTCCTTAGAAATTTTTAGGATTTACCTAAACCTTCTCTCGACTTGCTTGAACTTACAAATCTTCAAGTTTTAAATTTCCTTCCCTCCTCTTGCTTGATCATCCGGTTTCCAATGGCAACCTCCCCTTTTTAAATTCCTGGACTTCACCAAGTGAGTTTTCTTTTCTTTTCTTTTGAAAGATTTCATCTCTTTGAGTTTTCTCTAGTAAAACCCAAGATGTTGACAACAACATCTTACGCATATGACACCCCTTCCCTTCCTCTTGGAGAATCTGCTTCTTCCCATTCCTCCATTGATTTAGAGAATGGAATCCTTTATTCACATCCGATTTCTTTAAGAGCTCCTCCTGCCAAGGGTGAAACCCTTGATCTTTTCGAAACAGAGGCTTATTCTTAGTCTTTCGACCTCGGCCCTTCTGAGATTTTTAACATCAATGGAGAGTTGGAGCTGGGTAAGAACGCAATTGTCTCCGCTTTGGAGGATGAGCGCCCTTACAGTTTTTCCGCAAGGGACACATAGTCCTTTATCTTTCTAGCATCAATGGAGGCATACTCCTTCCTTTCCTTTACTTGTTATTCTTGGATATTACCCACTTCTGGGTTTTTCCCTTGGCTCAACTTGTCCGAAATTCTCTTCACATGGTGGTCTTTCATAGTGACCTGCCATCTTTACAAAGTTCCAGTCTCTTTGGAGCTCTTTAGGTGTTTTTACAAGCTTGGCATCTCTTCGGCCTCTCAATCTTCCGAGGGGTATCTTCAATCTAACCCCAGGTATAAGTTAATAGGTAATTTCCAGTCCTCAGTGGGGCCATGGAATTACCTCTTCTTTTTTGCTCGACTTTCGAGCAATTTAGTTCGGTCCGAGCCCTACCCCGATTGGATCCTAAACCATTCATTTTTTTAACGAGCTCCCTGGCTTATCCCCTAACCAAGTCTAGCATAGAGATTTTTTAATTAACTTGGTCAAGTCCGATGGAGTAAAGGTAGTATGTACTACCCAGTCTGGCCTCAAACTTTCCTTCCCCTGTTGGGTTTGGGAGCCTAGTAGAGTTCAACATCCGTTCAGTTAAGGGAGCTTTTAGGATATCTAACTTTGGTTGGGCGCCTTTATGAATTTAGCTGATTTTTCCATTTATCTACATGTAGCTCTGCACTAATAATTCTTCCTTTTTTCTGTTCGGACAGATATGAGGGCCCAACTTGGATCTTTGATGATTCTGAATTTGTACAGGTTCCTTCTGGCAAACCTCGAGTAGCTACCGGAACTTTTTTTGCTGCAGCCCCAACTGTCAACATTCTTGTTCCCCGGGATAGAGGTAGATAGGTAGTGGCTAAAAAGCCTAGCTGTGAACATTCCTATTCCCCAGGGTAGGCTTAGATAGATAGTGGCTGAAAGGACCTTAGGTGCCTTTAAACGAAGTTCGAGGAACACTAGGATGACAGCCTCTGACAGGCCTATCAAGGTTCCCTCTACATCTTCTTCACCTTCTCCCTAGCCAGTCGGAAAGGTTCCCTTGAGTTCAGTTGCTAAGGGGAAAGCTCCTGTGACCTCCGAGTCCAAGCCAGCATTTCCAAGCTATTCCATTGTGGAGATTGCAGACACCTTCAAGAGATTGGGAGCTGTTGCCATGGCTACTCATTCTACAGAGGATGCTGCAAGGTGGGTCCCAGAACTTGCAATGGATACCTCTGACTCTCTACTCCAATGGCCTCACTCTCAATATTTTTTGATCGAGTGTGCTCTTTTAGTTGATCGGGAAATCTGCGGCAACTGTCAGACAAGGAGATTGACAAGTTTGATGCTTCCTTTTACACTACAGTAAGCCTTCATGATCCCTAGCATATTTGCAATTGGTCCTATCTCATTCTAATTTCGGCAATGACTTCTCTTGTTCCTTTTTGTAGTGCCACATTCTCTTTGGGGAGTGCCTGAGAAGGCAAACCGAGGAGGCCGGAGCAGACAAGCAGTTTGCTTCTCTTATCTTTGAACTCCAGGATGCCAAGGCTCACCTAGAAAAGGAGAATGCTACATTGGTGGATTCTGGTAGGGAATCGGCCAGGCTATTATCCAAATGCAAAAGAGATTTTGATGAAGCCAACACCAACTACAAAGCCATGTCTGAGATGTTGGATGCGGCACATAAGAGGATTTCAGAGTTGACTGAGTCCGACATCCAACAAAAGGAGCTTGCGCAACAACTTCAGACCAAGCTGGAGAATTTCCAGGATCTTTGTGATGAGGATGGAAACCTCTCTATGATGAGGCTCGAGCAAATTCTTGCCTTCCTGAAGTATGTGGAGAAGTTGATGAAGCCTCAAATGATGGGGGTATACGTTGAGGTGATTGATAACCTTAAGAAAACTCACCCTGAGCTGAGGACCAACTCTGCATTTGATGCTGCACTTTATCATCTAGAGTTGGTATCTCCTTTTCCTTGGCCTCAAGAGAATCTAGATCAAACGTTCCCAAAAGAAGCTACTGCTGCTAAGGTCTTGGCTCAAGCTGGACAAGTTGATGTGCTCCCTACGAGGAAAAGAAATGAGCTTGGGGAGGCAGTCCTTTAAGTCGGGATTCCGGAGAAGGAGGTCTCGGATGTCACCACCCTAGCCATGATATCTCTTGAAGGTAAAACCATGTTTTGCAGTGTAGATTCATTTCAGGGAGATTCATCCCCACCTCATGAGTAACCATTTTGGGATAGGTACCTTGCCTTTTCCAATACACTACCTTCTGTTTTTGCAGGCCCTTCTAGTGCTACTGGGGGAGAGGCAACTGGTGGAGAAGGGGTCCCTCACTGCAGTTCTGAGCAAATCACTATTCCAAAAGAGCATTAGGATGATGATAATTTGCCACTTACGCAACACCAATTCTGGAAGTAGCTCCAACCCCCTCCTTGTAAAAGCCTAGGACTTTATACACTAGACTCTCTACAATTTCTACATTTCTGAATATTTGTAGAGGTCTGTTTGTGGCCTCTGTTTTGTATAACTGCTTTATTCTTCCTGTCAAGAATTCTATTTTTTGCACCTCTTTGCTTTTGGCACTTTCAATTTAAAGCAAATTGAACTTGAGGCAAAATATCACAAAATCAGAACTTGATAAGCTCTTAAAAAAAAAAAAACAATGTTATCTTTTATTCATGTCTTGCACAAACTAGAAACTGTCAGGGTTACTGAGGTCGCCATGATACTCGGCGAGGTCTTTTTAAGTTAACTCTCGAGGCCTGTAATGTCTTAGTCAGCTTTAGGCGTAGAACTTCTTCAAATGGTAAATGTTTCAAGGTCTCATGAGTTCTCATCCTTCGAGATCAGCGAGCTTATAGCTCCGTCCTTTGTGGACTTCTTGAACTTTGTAAGGTCCTTCCCAGCTTTCTTGCAGCTTGGTCAGTTGACCTTGTTTGCCAACATCTAACCTTTTGAGAACCATTTTTCCAGCTTTGAAATGTCTTGTTTTAACTCTTTTGTTGAAAAAATTTATCACTTGCCTCTTGTAGGTTTTATCTGCTTCCATTGTTTTATTTCTGACCTCTTCGAGGAAGTCAAGGTCTGCCCTTCTCTACCCCTCGTTTAAGATTGAATTATACTCAATTAGTCTTAAAGACTTCATGCTGACCTCAACCGGTATCACTGCCTCTGCGCCAAAGCACAAGTTGAATGGTGTTTCTCCAATAGCTTTTTTAGGTGTTGTTCTGTATGCCCATAGAATGCTTGGAATCTTATCCGGCCAAGCAGTTTTGCGGCCTTCTTTCTCGAGCTCGGTGAGTCTCTTCTTAATTCCTTCCAAGATAGTTCTGTTTATGACCTCCGCGAGCCCATTAGCCAGAGGATGAGCTACAGAGGTCAACCTCTGCTCGATGTTCAAATTTTCATAGAATGTTTTGAACGGGTCGCCAATGAACTGTCTACCATTCTCTGAAATTATAGCTCAGGGAACCCCAAACCTGCACACCATGTTTCTCTAGACAAAGGATTGGACTTTGGAGGATGAGATGGTTGCCATTGGTTCTGCTTCAACCAATCGGGTGAAGTACTCCATGGTAACAATTAGGAACTGAACCGTCCCCAATCCTTTTGTTAAAGGTCCTAGTATGTCAATGCCCCAGACATCAAACGGTACTGATATATTGGCAGCACGTGTGATTAATTCCCATGCAACTGGCAGCTTGTGCATTTTTGTAAGTTCCTCCCAATGTCTAAAACCATTGGGGGCCAGTAATACCTTATTCTAGATATCTTTTTGGCCAAGGTCTTTGCTCCTATGTGTGATCCAGAAATCCTACCATGAACCTCTTCAATGACATACTATCCCTCTCCTTGGCTTAGACATTTGAGTAATGGCCAAGTATATGACCTCCTATATACCTTGTCATCCCCTATTAGGACGTAGCGAGGTGCCCATCTTCGCACTTGGTGAGGTTTTCATCTTTGAGGAACTCGTAGATTAGATATCTCCAATCTACTCGTAGATTTTATCAAACAGTGCTCAAGAGGTTATATCCCTTACTTGTTTGAGATATTTTATTATGTTTTCGTCTCTAGCATCGTATCCTCTAATGACCTAGCTGGCTATGACCTGCAAAGCTGTTCTAAAGTGCAATTTCTGCACATTGAGAGCTCGTATGAGTCTTAGGATTACTAAGAAAGCTTCATATTCAGATTCATTGTTCCAAGTTGGGAAGTTGTATTTCACAGAGTAAGGGATTCTCACACCCTTAGGGCTGATCAATACTATTCCAGCACCTAAATTTTCTTTCTTCGTTTAACCGTCTATATGCATTGTCCAGATGTTGCTTTCCAGGTGCTTGTGAGCTCCAGTGGAGCCCTTGTGCATTCCTCTACGAATTCTACGAGAGCTTCAACTCTAATTGCTTTCCTTGGCTCAAATTGAATTTAATATCTCGAGAGCTCGAGGGACCACTTCATCATTATGCCTGACAACTTAGGCTTGGCTAGATTTTGTTTTAGTGGTAGATTTGTTAACACTCTTATCAGGTAAGGTTCAAAATATGGCTGTAATTTCCTCAAGGTAATGATAATGAGGTACAAGATCTTTTCGTGGTCCGGATATCTAGTTTCTGGACCTCTAAGCAATCGACTGACATAATAAATGGGGAACTGTTGTCCTGACCTATCTACCAAATGCACTGAACTGACTGCTTTCTCTATGGCAATAAGGTACATCGAGATTTCCTCTCCTGACCTCAGAGAGATAAGTTGAGGAGCCTGCCCCAAGAAGTCTTTCAACTTGATGAATGTCGTTTAACAATCCTCTGTCTATTGGAAATCCTTCGGCTTCTTTATGATATCGTAGAATTTTTCTCCTTTATCTGCCATTTTGCTGATGTAAAGCCCTAGTGCAACCATCTTCCCCGCTAGACTCTGAACCTCCTTGATGTTTCTGGGGGGTTCCATGTCTAGCAGAGCTTTTATCTTATTGGGATTGGCATCAATGCCTCTTTCAGAGATCATGAAGCCCAAAAATTTACCTACTAAGACTCCAAATGTGCATTTTTCTGAGTTGAGCTTCATGTGAGCAACCTTCAGGGTCTGGAAAGGTTCCCTAATATCATCAATGAAATCTTCAGAGGTCCTAGACTTGATCACTATATCATCCACATAGACCTCTATGTTCCTTCGGAGCTGGATTTTGAACACCTTATGCATAACTTGTTGAAATTCTACCCCTACATTCTTTAAGCCGAATGGCATTTTAGTGTAGCAGTATGTCCCGACCTCTATGATGAACGAGGTCTTTAAGCCATCGGGATTTGGTGGTATGCCTTCTAAGCGTCCAGGAAGCATAACTACTGGTACCCAGCTATGAAATCCACCATTTAATCTATACTTGGAAGTGCATAGGAGTCCTTCTGCCAGTACTTGTTAAGTGTAGTAAAGTCCACACACATCCTCCATGTCATTTCTTTCTTTGGGGCTATAATTTTGCTGGCCAGCCATTTAGGCTATACCACTTCTTTCAGAATCCCTGCATTAAGAAGAGCTTGGACTTCTCGAGCTATGACCTCATTGCGCTTAAGGGCGAAGGTCCTTTTCTTCATCAATTTTTCTACCCACTCCTTCGAGGTCTCCAGGCTGCCAGGCAAAGACCTTCAAATACTCTTGAAAAGAAGCAATGAGTTTCCCTTCAATGACTCCCCAATTTTAATCCCTTTTTGAGGGAATTTTGAGTTGAGGAATACTTTCGCTCCTCTTCCAACTGCATGAATCTGGAGATTGTCATCCTCTTTCGGGAGGTCAATGCATTCATCCTTCTCGAGCTTAGGCAACCTCTCCTCATTACCTTCATTGACGTAACATTCTATAGCAAGTTGTCTGTCTAAGACAATCCAAGTGTCTCCAAGTTGGATTTTAATGCCGTAATTGGGCAAAGAAAATTCTACTCTTAGGTCCACGACCCCCCTTCTGCCTAGGGTGGAATTGTAGGTTCCAATGGCATCGACCACCATCTAGTCCATGACTTCAGTGACCTCCTTGTCATTTGCACGGACTGTCACTGGGACTCGAAGGATCCCATCAACATTAGTTTTGCTGCCGTTGAAGCTGGTCAGAGATGTGTCTGACCTTATCAGTAAGCTCTTGTCTATGACCATTTGGTTAAAGGCCTTCCAGTATAAGACATTCAAGGCACTTCTAGTGTCCACCAAAATTTTGCGGACTAGGGAATCTCCAATCTAGAGGGATATTGTGAAGGGCTCTGAGTCTTCCCCTCGAGCTCACTTAGACCTCATTTCCATGCATCTTTTTCACGCACAGCAGGCCACTAATTTTGTGGAGTTGCCAATGGCGGATCATCAGGGATCATGTTCCTAGCTAGGAACTCTTGCAAGTAACCTTCTTTCACCAACCTCTCGATCTCCCACTTGAGGTCGAAGTAGCCTTCGGTGAGATGGCCATGGTCTTTATGGTAGTGACAGAACCTGGTTGGTTCTCTTTTGGCCACAAGACTCTTGAGAGGCCTGGGCGGCTTCAGAAATCCTCTTTTCTCCATGACCACCAGGATTTCTGCTTCGTGATGTTTTGAGAGGGGTGGTCACAAGGTTGTGGATGGTCTTCCTCCTCTTGTCTAAGGTTCCTTCTTTTGATTAAGGGTCTTTCCTATCCCTCTTTGATTTTTGTCGACTTCTTAGATGCCCCTTGTTGTCTCTTTCAGCGATTGAGGCAAAGCTAGGGATCTTATTCTAGACTGCTGTCTCCTCAACCGCCATTAGTTTTTCAAGAAGAGTTTGTAGCTCCTTGATGGCTTTTATTGGCTCTTCGGCCAACCTAAGGGATACGTATCCCCATTGCAAACCATGTTTGAAGGCAATGATGTAAATAGCATCATTTTTCTGCTCAATCTTGACTGCCTCATCATTGAAACGACTATAGTAGCTTCGGCTGCTTTCTCTGACCTTCTATTTAATGGTAAAGAGGTCGTTGATGTCTTTCTCGTACTTCATGCTACTTTGATAGTTTTTCATGAACAACTCTTGAAGTTGTGTCCAGTTTGAGATGCTGACCTCAAGGATACCCTTGAACCAGGACTAGGCCTTTTTGGTCAACGTTGACCAGAAGGCTCTACACTCGACATGGTCAGGGTACTCGAACATCATCATATAGGAGACATATTCATCAATGTGTTGTTGAGGCTCCCCTGTAAAATCAAATTTCACCTCTTGGTATGGGGTTCTCAAACCTGGCAGCATCATGGACAAACGACGAAGGCTCAGTAAGACCCACATTGCTTTGTTACTCCGGATTGGCTGGGGGAGCTGCTCTCCTCAATGGATCAGGGGCTACCCCTTGAGCATTATCGCCTTTCGTTTCAATCAGGCTTCGTCAAGGTGGTACCCTTACTCCAAGAGGAGTTCAAAGAGAGCTCCCCTACTCTTCTGAATCCTGTCTCTGACTCCGCAACATGGCTACTTGGTTGAGCCTGTCGTTGTAACCACTCCCATTGTTCAGGGTTTCCCTGAGGTCGGTCACGGGTTGTGTTCTTTTCCGCTAAGACCATTCTTATTCTCGACCTACTTCATGAGGTCGAAGGTCATTCCTCGCTTCTGCGAGTGGAGGCTGGCTGGGCTGTGCCCATCCTACTTGGCCATGGGCTGTGAATCTCTCTGAGATGGCTCCGGAGTGCGTCCAGTAGACATATAGTCACACTCGTTGGATACTTTCTCCAGGGCTACCACCATCAGTTCCAGGAGGTCCGATGGAACAATCATATGTGTTCTCCCAGATATTTGCGGCGTAGGATTGTTGGTCATAGACTTGGGATGCCCCTATTCGGGCCTCTCTTCTGTAGGCGGGGGTCTGGTTGGAACCCTCCGGGATGGATCTAACTGTGTTAGCCCCTATTAATCCTATTGCGTGGCAGGCCCAAGATTATTATTATTATCGGTAGCCTGCGTCGATGCTGGCATTTCTAGCACTATTTCACCAGTGTGCAGTTGCTTTGCGGGACAGTTTGCCTCGGCGTGGTGGTTGAACTTGTGCAGGCTATGATTGTGTCATCGGCTTTTCTATTTGGTTTGTGTAGGGGAAAGGGCTAAGCTTGTTGTCTGGTTTCCCACAGACGGCGAAAGAAATGATGGGGCTCAAAATTGAACACTAGGTTACACCAAAACAGTGATGACGTCAATTAACTGCAACTTGAGAAGAAAACAGAGATTAGTCACTGGAGGTGCGTTGTGCCCAGGGAAGAGCTCCGATGCCTAAGTCAGCATTCCGAGAGTAATTAAGGGTAATCAGTTCTCAGAGAAATTGTCTCTTGTGTATTGTGATTTTTTCCTCACCCATTCGTAGACCGTGTCTAATTTTATTTAAAAGGGAGCTCACTTACCACCTCAATTTGTTCTCTACGATTACGTGACAGTAGACAATCAGGATAGTAGTGGGATCGTGGAATCCTACCAACTGCTCTTGAAATCGTGGAGTTTCCCTGGGTTGAGATATCTTGCCATTCACATCTCTATCGAGAGCTACGAGCTCACTAACCGACCTGTGGACCAGTTTCGAGACCTACCCGTGGATATCGAGGGTCTTGGCTATCTCTTTTGGGAGGTCGCTCCGAGTAGTAGTAGGTTCATGGGAGTTGTTAGGAGTCGTGCACATCTAGTCGTGGCATGGAAGATGTATAAGACGAGCTGGGAATTACCAGGTCCTACGCCAAGGTCTGGTGGTGCTTCTTCACGAGCTCATTTAGGAAGTCGGTGACCTTGGAGGTTGGTGGCAGCAGATCACTATCCACCTATCCTCGTTGAGTCTGTGAGTCTGACTTTCAGTTATTGAAGATTGGGACTTTAGGCCCATTTGGGTTGACTTGTCCGACTCGTGCCCGTTTCTCCCATCACTTGGGATATCGATTTGCATGACCAATTCTTATCCTATTATGCCAAAATTTATATCAATGGAAATTTCTTTCTTTGTACAATAATATAGATCAATTAGATTTTGGAAATCACTTGATTAATTAGTTAAAAATTTTAGACCAAAGTTACTGCTAATTTGACCAAAATACCATGGCAATTACCCCAAATACCCACCTAAATACCATCCAAATTATATACATAAATATATATATAAATTTATATTTATATAGGTGAATATAATAATATTTTTTGGAAGCAGAGATTCCTGTCCTTCAAGATTTGCCATCTCTTTATTCTATATTTATTTTATATAAATAAATAAATAAATAAATATACAAATATATATATATATATATATTTATATATATAAATTATTAAAACTTTGTCATCACACCTAGCAAACAAGACATTTATCATCACCAAAACTCACCACAATTTCAGCCACCATGCAGCCATATTTTCAGCCTTCACTCCAGACCAAGAAATTCATTTTCTTTCAACTCTAAAAGAAGAATAAAACAGAGCATATAGAGAAGCAAAGGCGGCACAGCAAAATTTGAGAAGACAAGCTGTCAAGGCAGAGACTTGAAGGAAGAAAAGGTAGTTTCATTTCTCTACCAATCAAACCACCATGCAGCCTCTTCTTTCCATCCTTTATTCTGCCAAATACACGACCAAAAAACCTACTTCTTGTTGCCCAAAAACAGAACAAAACAGAGGTGAAAATATGGTTGGCCGAGAGGAAGATTTTTAGGAGGAGAATTTTAGGGAGCAATCTTTTTCCAAGCAACCATGGCCTTTGATTTGCTAATCTATTACAACTTTAAACCTTGTTTAATCTCTGTATTTTGGTGAGTAATTCTTCCATGTTAGGGTTATATTATTGATGGGAGAAACGAGCATGACCCAAATGAGTCAACCTAAATGGGCATGACTCGGACAAAGTCACCAAATCAGCTCAAGGCCCCAACCCTCAATACCTGAAAGTCAGACTCACGAAATCAACAAGTAAAAGTGGATGCCGACCTACTACCGCCAACCTCCCAAATCACTGACCTCTTAAATGAGCTCTGGAGAGGTCTTACTAGACCACGACCTTTGACCTAATAAGCTTCAATCCACCTTATACACCTTCCATGTCACGACCAACAGTGCGACACTCCTAACATCCTAACGCAGGTGGATGTGGTGGGTTGAGGAATAAGAAAATCTGGAAGAAATCTAATAATAAGAACTCAAGAAAATTGCAACTTTTAGTTCCGATGACCAGTAAATGAGGTGAACGGTGATGGTGAACAGTAACTGATGAACAGTGTCGAAACAGTAATCGGTGAACAATGCCGATGAACAGTATTGGAACAGTAACTCAAACTTTGGATAATCCGTCAAAATTTGAGGCTTTTCGATAATCTAACTTCTGAACTTGCCAGAGATCTAGACAATGAAAATTGAGTTCTTCTCCTCTAAACAAACTTCAATCTAAAGTAGTTAAAGGACGAAGAAAGAAAGAAC
>JAOXNR010000578.1:0-10924 GCA_028571225.1 Parsonsia alboflavescens
GTGGTTTTTTTTTTTTTTTTTTTTTTTTTCTGTTTAGGAAGGGTGTGCAAATAGCAGCCTTCTATATATATTACAATTTCATACCACTTTACATGATATTCATACATTGGACATTAAAAATTAAAAAATATCGTTAAGCAAACCACTTAAAAATATTGAGGGAAAGATTATCAGGGACAAATAGTGGAGAAAGAATAAATAAACACACAAATTTTGAAATATGATTTATATGGACAAACAAATCTCAAGGTCTAGAACGACTTATGAAATGGAGTATAAATATAATAAATGTTTAGAGAAAATTTCAATTTTCGTCTTTTTTTTACTTGGTCTCTATGGGTTCTTAATATTTGTTTCTATTTTTTAGGTCTCTTTTCTTTTCTTTTCTTTTTTTTATTTGGTCTAGATAAATAATCAATCTTTATATTTAATTTTTAAATTCCTTTTTGATTATTTTTTGAGAAATATAATGAGTTATTCAAGATGAATCAAATATTAAGGATCTATTTGGACCAAAAATATCTAGACCAAATAAAAAAGGAAAGTGACTGAAAAAAGATAAAAATAAAGATTAGGAATCATATGGACCAAGTCAAAAACAGTTAAGGACAAAAATGGGGATTTTTCTTTTATTTAGTTTCAATCCCACCTCAAAGATAATGTTTAAGTTATTAGAACAGAATTTGGGAAACAAGTTGCAATCAAAAATTTCTTTCCTTATCAAATAATTGAAATTGGTATATTGAGGAGAATGAATTAGTCTTAGCCAAAGGTCAAACGAGAATCCAACAAAAATATAATAAGAGGAGAATCTTAAAATTCTACACAGCTAGTGTATTGTAGTCTCACCACAATTTTTAGGCACTAAAAATATCATGCCATGCAAAGAATCAGAATAAGATTTTAGCTGCAGTCAATTGAAAAAAGAAAAAAGCCACCAAAATCCTTGTTTCCAATTTGGCAACCCTGTTCTTGGCAGCCTCTGTGAGGGTATCTCGTTCATAGTAAGTCATACTTGCCATGAATTTAGTTGGAGTCAGAATGGTATACTGCCATATGAATGAAGATACGGCCCATGATAATATTTTGCAACTTGCAAGGTAGAAAACCTTAATTAGTATTCAAGAAAATGAGTTTCTAAACCATGCTAGTTTCACTAGAGACACTAGATGGTGTGTGTACTGTATACCCAATGATATTACAAATATATATTTTCTATGTTCTCTCTTTAAAAATTTGAAATCAAGATGTTTCTGTCATCTAGTATTCCTCAAAACGCCTTGTTTGGAGGGGATCCCTGCCCACCCTTCAATTCCTTGCTGATAAGGTAAGAGTATTAACCCAAAGAACACACTTTGACTTGGGAGTCTTACAGGTCTCGGCATATTGTAGTTTGTCTGATAGCCTTTTAATATTGCATGTATAAACCTTTTTGGCTCAAAGAAAACTCTAACCATGGCTTGTTTAGTGAAAATTAGGATGTTCCTGAAGTGAATGCTCCAGGCATTTTGGTTTGGCACAGCTTTTTATTCATGAGGGCACTCTCTCTACTGTCATCAGATCAAATTGAAAGTCTGCAGCAAAAAATAAAATAAAATAAATTTTACAGGTGGACATTTTGTTTCAATGACTAGGATAGTTTGATTGATCAGAGAAGTATGCCTTGAGAGAACCCTTTGTTTCCACTCTTTTGTTTGCATTTTATGAGTGGCTTTTGTGTTTTACTTCCACTGGGAATGAACGACTGCAGTTAAGATTTCTTGAAATAGAGGTTCCAGCCATAAATAATTCTTCAGTTTGAGTGAAAAAAGTGGTAGGAGTTATACGTGTGGAATTATGGAAAAATAAGCTAGGTAAATTGGCATAATGCAGTGGTTTTGGCAAATTTCTCCTTTCCATTTGTCAAACTTTCATATAAGAAAGTTTAGCTATTTCTAAAACAACTGAAAAGAATATACTCAGTGATCTATGGAGAACCAAGTGTCTTATTAGCAAAATGACGTATGAATCTAGTGCCTTGTTGACCATGAACAAAAATGGAAATTAGTTGATCAACAACTATTTCTAACATGGATACTGGTTGATATAATATCTTTCTGTTATTTATCCCTACTTGCCTGTATGTTACTGTTATGTAGTCATTTGACAAGTATCCAGTTTCAACTCTAACTTAGTGTTTGGGCTAGTTTTGTAGTTGTTAAACTTCTAGAGAAGATTTGAATTGAATTACTTAACATGTATGTCTTACAGAGGACCCCCTGTAAACTTCTCACTTGTTGGCTGAAGGCATTGTCAACTAAGGTTTATCATGTAGTTAATGAATAGGCAAAACACAAACTTCTGTTAATAACAGTATGCTTACAGAGGACCCCCATTAAAGTAGAGAGTTAATTCTGGAAAAGCTTTCTTCTTTATCACCTTATTCACAGAAAACATATGTATATATATATAGGAAAATGTTATAGAGAGGAACACAACTTGCCATATAGGGAGTGCTCCTCTTTGTATTCACTGGGTCAACCTCTTTATAGCATTCCTTACAGGTATAATTTAAGTTGTCAAAGCTTTAACCTAAAGAAAAGTAAGAAGTCTTTAACCAACTAGAACTGAGATAGACTTCCAGTACAATTCCTACACAGTTATACATTTCTTAAGAGAGTAGTTAAGAAAAACTTATTGACAGAATGTAAAGCATTGCTTCATTGTATTTTATCATTGGAATATTTTTGATGTAAAGGATTTTCCAGAGGTTATGTTCGAGGATAATTTTATACAAAATCGATAATGATATTTCCAAACCTGTAACTTATAATTCAAAAGGTTCAAACTTTCATCTATGTAAAACTACCATTCAGATGTGTGATTGAGTGAAGGATGTTTTATCTGATCTTGCATTGCATATTTGAATGTGCTTTATGAGTGTCACTTTATAGAGTTTATTTGGTGCTTAAGAGTGATAACTACATATTGTTTCAGCTCCATGTTCTGCATATTTCTGTTTTGTCTGTGGTTCATGATGCAGGCTATCGCTAGAGTTAGTTAAACAGAAAATTTAGGTTTAAACAATGTCATTCTCTATATCTCTCCGTGTGTATTTGCATGAGTCTGTGATCCCAAATATATTAAGTGGATGCTTTTGGATTGCTAACAATCGTGTAGCTGACCTTCTCTTCCACTGGCCAACTTGTCTGTGAAGGATTGATTGATGGCCAGACCAATATTTGCAATGCTAGAATCATGGCAGACTGGAGTAATCCCGAGCTCTCTACTTTAAATGTTAATGGCTCGATATGCCATCCATTCATAATTGAATTGAATGTCCCATTTCGCTTGCACCAGATATCCAAGGTCAGGTATTATAGGTGATCTTGTAATGTTCTTTACGTGGAAAGGCTCATTCCGATGAGCATTCTCCTGTCTGCTTCATTGCATGAATGAATTAATTCAGATTTTGCATGATGGACCCTCATTTTTTCTTCTTGCAGAGCGAGGCTGGCTGAACATCGGTGATGAACTGCAGTTGAATTTGGAACTTAATGTGTCATGCAGCTATGTTTGAATCCCGTATATTCCAGCCCTGAAATAATCAGAAATGATAAGGCGTTTGCAGGATGGTGCATATGTGGAAACTTTGTTAAATTGTTCTCTGAAACTATTCTATCTTTGAGACTATTCGCAGGTACTCTCCAAATCTATGAGACCTTGAATCCTATCCAACTCTTTGCTAAAATCCACAAGCAAATACAAATTTGGTTCTCTTCCAGAAGAATGTTAAAAAGTCTTCTTTACTTGTTGATTGGCCTCAGTGGGTTAGTAGAAAAATTTCCTAATCTGTATTTATGAGTTTTATCTCGGGAAAAAATAATTAAATAAGGTAAAGGTAGAAGAAATGTTGCATTAATTTCATAAAATGATGCTAAGGATTCCTGAAGAAGAAAATTTAAATCATCATTATATTATGGTAATTTGATATAATAAAGAAAAAAATCATTTCGAGAACACCATCTCTAGGTTCTTCGTTGCATCTCCCCCTCTTCTTACCCACATATAAAACAAGGAATTTTCTCCTATATACATCTTACCAGTTTGATTTAATCACATTCTAACTTATATTTTTAAAAAAAAAAAAAATTGAATTTTATCATAAATGAAACTTATATAAATCTCGAATTTTATATTAGTCGAAATAACAGTCTTACAATAAAATAATTTTTATTTAAAAGTGTTGTCCAAATATCCATATAAACCTAATTGGATCAAAATTTTATATTTCCATATCTCACTTCCAAAGCTCGATATAACTGCCGTGGGAAAGGTAAGAAATGATGACGACAAACTTTTGTTTCACGTTTCTATTTAGGGTAATGCTATGATATGGCGAGACCTTGTGTGAAGTGTTCTGATAAGTGTTTTAACACTTAATTATCTTTTCTCTTTAAAATTTTTCTATAAAAAATTATTTTTTTAGATATATTTTATAAACTAAATTCAAAAGGATAAAATAAACTTTAAGGGTATATGATTGTCAGTTGACCGTTAAACGTATAACAGAAACATTTATGAGGTGAACTGTGTTACTCACCATAGCATTTTTGTATAAATATATATATATATATATGTATATTTATATTTATATATGAGTTATTATACTATTCAATCATCAAACTTTACTCTTTTGAAAGTTTTGATCCTTAAATTTTTTTTTTTGGTCTTTATCATCATTAAAGTTGACATCAAAATTGGGTGATTTTTTTGAAAAATCCATTTAAAAGGATTAAAATATCCAATTATAAATTATTTTAGTGATGATAAATGTCAAAAAAAAAATAATTTTGAGCACTTAAGCTTTCAAAAGGTTAAAGCTTCGGGATTGATATAAATTTATACATATATATTTATATTATTTCTCAAATCGCTTCACACTATAAACGATGTGGTTCTATGAAATGAAGACATAAGAAAATGAGCTTTTTCTATATAATTTTGAAGCATCTTAAAAATATCTTATTCTACACTTAAAAGTTATTAGTAATGTAATAGAAAACTAGGTTTTTTTCCCCCCTTTAATTTTGAAAGAAAAATAGAATAACTAAATTAAATTTTCCCTAAAATGAGAGAAGTATATCAAATATATGACTCGATAAAAAACTGAAGCCACATTTGTTAAAAAATTTGTTATTGATATGACTTGTTTCCTTATCGACTTATTCTTGAAGTTGCATTTTATTTTACTACAGGCAAAAAATTTAATTATTATTACTACAAGCAAAGACTAACCTAAACTTCTTATATTGAATTTAATTATTACAAAAAATTAATTCTTAATTATTTATTTTTATCTTTCAATTAATATATAAAAGAAAAAGATTGTACCTGACATATTTAGAAAAATACTACAATGTTTGATGGGCCTGGTATGGATTGAACCACTTAATGAAGCCTCAACTCCCAACTAATTGATAATCCACTCTCATATTGGGATGTCAACCTACCTTTTTTGTGCAAATAAATCTCATTGATGAAGATGAACAATCAATTCTTTTCGAGAAATAATTATGGATCAATCTTTACAATAAAAAAAATTTGAAAATCAAATCTTCAAGAACATATATCATCCAAATATATGTCAATATATATAGGTTCAAGAATTTCCTAACATTTTTCAATTCTAGGCGCAATAGTGAGTTTCAAAAAAAAAAAAAAAACGTTCAAATTTAAATAAATTTTGGCAATTTAGAATATTTTCAATCCATAAAAAGGACTTCGAATCTTCTACCTATCAATAATAAATATACACAAGTGTTTTGTATAAATATATTTTATTAGTAAAACCCTTTTAAAGATATACCAAACCCTAGGAGACATTTGATCTTTATAGGAGTAATATATATTATTTTATTTGGTGATATAAAAGATGATGTAGGAGATAGGGCATTCCGTTAGTTGTTAACGGTCAAGAAGGATGGAAGTGTCACTTTTGATACTTTTTTAAAGTTTGAATGTTTGGAAATTACCAAAAAAAAGTTTGAGTGTCTAAATCAAAAAAAATGGGAAAGGTTAATAGTTTTCGGCAATTTTTACCCTATTAAATATGATAATGTTTTTGAGAATATATGTATTGATTTGCATGTATTGTATGATGTATGAATGTATGATGTGATATGTACGGGTCCTATAACTCCTTGTACACTAAAGGAAATTAATTCTTGAATCAATCTATCTATAAGTGAGTAGATAGGTCATGCACGTATAGTTATATGACCATCCTAACTGAGAAAAAGTTAGATTGGATATGCAATATTGATTCTTGCATTAATGAGTTTGAACCTACATACATATGCATGTTCTTGTGTGTCCATGCATGCTAATGAAAAGTAATTTCTTAGTTGATTTGTCAAAACTTATCTGAATTACTTCGTAATCACTCTTACTTTATTATGGATGATATGCATACGAATGAATGATTGATTGTTCAAATTTTTTATAAATATTATATTTTTTCACCTAAGATAGGAATGAAATTACTTATTGAGCTTATGTTCGCTCACTCCACATATCTCGCTGTTTTTTATTTAGGGGTGTTGATTGCTTGGTTGAGAATGTTTAGTTTGTTTAGATATTTACTCAATGTGTTGCACCCCTTGCCCAAGTGTAACACGTTGCATTTTATTCTAACTTCACATGCAAAACTATCCAAACTATAATAGTAAAAGAAAAACTTTATTCAAAAAATAAAATTCTCAAAACAATAATAGAAATCCTTGAAATCGCTTAAATAAATTAATCTTGTTCTAAATATAAAATTTAAAAAATTAAAATTAAAAGAGTAATCAGGTTAAGATCCTTAACGAGGAAAGTCTTCCTACTAGACTAATTGAAGACAGAACCTACAAAACATCATTAAAACACAACTTGAGGTAAAAAACCCAATAAGTAATTGTTGAGATTTATGCAAAAAAAAAAAAAAAAAAGACAACTGATTATGTAATTATTGAATAATACATTTTGAAATTGTTTATTACACATATGATTTTCATACAATAAGGTGCAACTTGATTTAAATAGGTGATATATGTGTTGGGACATTCAACACAACAAGGTATAGATCATCTAAAGTTCAAATCATAAGGAAATGGTTCTTTGCTGCTTAATGGAATTAGACATTCCATTTAATAAAAATTATAACACATTAGTCCAATTTAAATAAAGTGACTTACCTTTAGACATTTGGTGGTGCTCCCAAACTATATGTTAGTACATTTTGAATGTATAGAACAAGACCATACAATGATAGTTCTCTAAATATACTATCAAAGAAAAGAGAACTAATATTATTGTAACTACTGTGTGGACATAACCTCATGACATGAGTATGGGTTAGTAGTTTGTGAAGCTGGGTCCTTGTGCCTTAATATAATATAGGTGAGGTTTCTTTTCTTTGAGACCAGGAGTCTTTTATATTAGGTACATTGATCTAGTTAGCCAAAGCAGACCTATACAATAAGATCTCTATGTCATCTCTTTTATACAGACCTATGTATATATGCGCATTCATGTGTATACATGCATGCTAATAAAAAGAATTTTCTTAGTTGATTTGTTAAACTTATATGAATTACTTTGTAATCAATCTTACTTTATTATGGATGAGTGATTGATTGTTCAAGTTTTTGATAAATATAATATTTTTTTACCTAAGATAGGAATAGAATTACTTATCAGGCTTATGTTTGCACACTCCATATATCACACTGTTTTTCATTTACAGGTGTTGATTGCTTGGTTCAGGATGTTTAGTTTGTTTAGATACTTAATTGGGGTGTTGCACCCCATGCCCAAACGTAACACGCTGCATATTATTCTAACCTAACACACAAGGCTACATAAAATATAATAGTAAAAGAAAAACTATTTATTCAAAAAATACAATTCTCAAAACAAAATAAAAATCCTTGAAATCTCGTAAATAAATTAATCTAGTTCTAAATATAAAATGAAACAAATTAAAATTAAAAAGAGTAACCAGGTTAAGATCCTTAACAAGGAAAGTCTTCCCACTAGACTAACCGAAGATAGAACTTGCAAAACATCACTAAAACACAACTTGAGGTAAAAAACCGAGTAAGTAATTGTTGAGATTTATGCAAAAGAAAAAAAAGACTGCCAATTATGTAATTATTGAATAATAAATTGAGGTATTTTTGAATTTGTTTATTGCACATATGATTTTCATACAATAGGATGCAACTTGATTTAAATAGGTGATTTATGTGTTGAGACGTTCAACACAATAAGGTATAGATCACCTGAAGTTTAAATCATAAGGAAATCTTTCTTTGCTGCTTAATGGAATTAGGCATTACATTAAATAAAAATCATAACTCATCAGTCTCCTTTAAGTAGGTGACTTACCTTTGATCATTGGATAGTGCTTTCAGACT
This sequence comes from Parsonsia alboflavescens, assembly GCA_028571225.1. Classification (NCBI taxonomy): domain Eukaryota; kingdom Viridiplantae; phylum Streptophyta; class Magnoliopsida; order Gentianales; family Apocynaceae; genus Parsonsia; species Parsonsia alboflavescens. The sequence continues at coordinate 8,442 of JAOXNR010000578.1, forward strand.
ACATGTTAGTACATTTTGAATGTATAGAACATAACCATACAATGATAATTCTCTAAATGTATTATCCATGAAAAGAGAATTAATATTATTTTAACCACTGTGTGGACACATACCCCATGACATGAGTATGGGTTGGTGGTTTGCGAAGCTTGGTTCTTGTGCCTTAATATAATGTAGGTGAGGTTTCTTTTCTTTGAGACCAACAACCTTTTATGTCAGTTACGTTGATCTAATTAGCAAAGACAACCCTATACAAGGATCTCTATGTCATCTATTTTTTGAGATGGGTTAACCGTCACCTTGTAGATTATTCAAGTTAATTCATAGAACCCAAGGCCTTGGTAGTACTAGTTGATATAGTACTGGATATTCTTCTAGTGAATATTCAATGTGAATTCATAGATTGAACTTGATATCAAAGGATGGCAGATGCTATAGAGTAAGGTGATAATACTACAGACTCTGGCTCAATTGTGGGTGTTACATAGAAGAATAAATATGTTATTTCTCCTGTAGGTCTTTACAAAGGGTTAAGATTCATCTTAACGAACTTGCTATGACTACAACAATGTATTTTGGAGTACATCATATTGCTACTAAGTAATAGGTCACAAGCATATTTTGGTGATTTTATAGATTCAGGAACATTTTATTTTATGATCCCTAATTTATCCCTCTTTATTGTATATGATTTTATGTTTAATATGGGAGATGGAGAATTAATTTTATTATAGAAATATTTAATTAATTAAAGCTTTAATAAAATTAAATTAAGGATAATTGAACCGTTTGGTCACTAAATAAAAATGATTGGTATCTTTGGTCCTTATTTTTAAATTTTTTTTCTAGATCCATAAATAAAATACTAACTGATTTTATGGTCCCTTTTCATTTTCCTAAAAAAAATCATCGAAACTCACTCTTTGAATATTAAATTCATATATATTGAAGGTTAATTTTGGTAGTTCACATCCAATTTTCCTGAACCCCCCATCGGCACAATTGAAATCCAATCGAAACCCTTCCGTTGTGGTAGGGCTTGCCATCTCTTCCATCACCGGCATCAGCTAGCCAGTGGACCAAGGAAGAGTCACAGTTCCCTTAGCACCATTGAAGATCTCAAGAGCTTCAGCATCATCAATGTCCATCTCCGCAGAAATCGTTCAACATAGACTTCATTTTCTTCTCCAGTTTTTTTCTATTTTCTCTGATTTTTTTTTCCCCTTCTTTTGAGATTTTTTCAATTAGAGGCCAGAGAATTTGATCATAGTCAAATGAGTCTCAATTAATAAGCTGAGAAGTATGAAAGAAGACAATTGATGAGGAGAATTACTATGTGGATGACGATGATAGTGAAAGTTCACTAGGAGTTCCTTCATCAATGAGGTGAACCTACTCCCTCTGCAGCATGGCCCGCACCATCCTTTAACAATTGTCGTAGACTCTAGACATCTTTCAACAAATTACCTTCTAGCTTAAATTTTTTTCTTCCTATTTTAATTGTGTGGTGGAGATTTCAATTTTTTGACAAAGGTTGTGATAGGTGGTGGCGGCGGAGATGGTGGGAGTGTTTCAATTGCAGGTGGTGGCAGAGGATCGGGAAAACAAGTATAGAGATGGGGTTATCGATCAGATTAGGCTACTTAATTGAGGCACTTGGACTACTTATTGTTGAAGCAGGACATGCTTCGTTTATTTCTCTCTTCACAATTAGCTTTTAGATTCTTAGTCATATGCACTAAATGGTTTACTTCTGCAAAATCTCAGCTGAAGTGTAAAAGGTTGTTCATTAATGAACCAAATGGGCAAGTCGTTGTGGCTCCATTTCTTGGAAGTGTTTTAGGAATAATGGTACCAACTTGAACCTAGTTTGGAGTGCTCATGTAAGTGCTAGGACTTGGTATGCTTTAATGCAGTGCGTCTACTCCTAATATGAGTATGAAGTCCTGCCATTTGAGGGACTTCCATGAATCACACAAAAAATTGAACAATAAATTAAGCTCAGACTAAAAGGGAAGAGTTTTGTTTCTACGTTTTCTTTTAATCTTTCTTACTAGGTTGGAGATCTTTTGAATTTTTTAAGTGCCATTGGGTGCATTTGACCAGCTAGTCCAATTCCATTTTTTCAAACTTGGGTCTTTTTCTAAATGTGTATTTGTGTAAGGTGGGCTTTTTATTATTTTTTAATATTTCAAGTGTTGGACTAGCATTTGGATGGATCCACTTTTCATAGTCCAAACATTAAAATTGTATCTGGACAACCACGTGAGATCAAAAAGTCCATAAAATTTCAATTAACCTATGCCCTTTAAGTAAAATGATTGGATTTATCCAACAATCAAAAAGTCAACCTTTTTTTTTATAATTAAAACCGACTGAAGGCAGGGGTGGGGGGGGCTTGGCTGATCCCTACCTGTTTATTGGAAAAGGAAAAAATGAAGAAGATGGAGACAACTCCATTTAATACAAGAATGTTCCTTGTT
>JAOXNR010000579.1:0-10923 GCA_028571225.1 Parsonsia alboflavescens
TTATTCTTTCTATCTCATTCTCAAGCTTTTTGAACATAACTTGATATTGCAATAAAGGTGTTCCCTTAGGCAAAATCGGTTTTTCTTTATATCCAATATCCCTTAGGAAATCTAATAGGAAGATTCTTTTGATAAGCATTCCTTAATCTTTTTGCTGCTATTAAATGTTTACATGGTGTTTTAAATATCACTTGATATAAAGTAGTATCAAAGGTAATCTTATGAAATAATTGTAAAAAATTATTTCCAAGTAGAATATCTATTAGAGTATTATAGAAATAAAATGGAGGACATTTTATCAAAAATGATCCTAATAATATTATTGGTCTTTCTATTCCTTTATCTAGACTTATTATATTATTAGAAATATATCTACCTTTAATAGGTTTTAAAACTTGCTTGTACTCCTTAGGAAAACAATCTAATTTACACAAGCATGATCCTACTCTACAATCTATATAGGCAGCAAAATATTCGGCTCTATAATCTTTATAAGTAATTCCAATCGGTATATAAATACTATAAGGACTAGTAATCTTGAAATATTAATCATTTTATCTCGGTAGGTAATCTTTAATCCATAAAAAGTTATCTGATAAGGTTTCACTTTATCTAGGAAAGTAACTCATTACATGATTTCTAAAGTATCAATAAATCCTTCATTTTCTATTAACAATCTTACTGGAATAGTTTCATTTGGAAATTTCAAAATCATTTCTATTGCTTCATTTATCTCATGAATTTATCCATTGAAATTTGTATATTGATGTGTATCTTGTAGTCTAAATTTCTGTAATTTATTACATAATTTATGGCTAATATAGTTTCCATTAGCTACTGTATTTATTAGTACATTTACAGAGGTAAATTCTAATCCATTGAAATATGCTCCTTTTATCTTATAATTTTTTAAATTATCTTCTTTAGAGTCTACCACATCTTCTAAATATCTTGATAAATTTTGTCTACCTATGACCTTTGATTTTGTAAAAGAAAGTTTCGGAGTGTATTTATTAGAAGTTATTATTGGTTTATTTTTTAAATCTAGTTCCAGAGGTATATCTTCTATTTCTTCAATCTTTGGTAAATTAGGCATCTAAATTTGACTCACCTCATTAAATAAATAAGAAAAATCTATTTTATCCTTTATGACAAAGCATTCAGAATGATGAGTATTCGAGATAGCATATGAAATCATATATGTAATCGAATAAGGTCTACTGTAATCTTTGAAGAATTCTCTTCTTTTGAAATCTTGTAAAAGACTTAAAGTCTTATCGAAATCTTTATCATGTAAATGATATGAAATTCTAGGGTAAATATTGAATCTTAATTTTCCATATTGTAGATTACCCCGTAGAATTCGTAAACAGGCTTCCTTTCGATCCTGAATCTTGTTATCCATTATAGCCAAATCAATTGGTGTATCTAATCCTTCTTTAAAAGTTGATTTAATTATTATTTGGATTGCTCCAATGTGTATCCATCCTAAAGTATTCCTAATTTCAGGTTTTATCTTTTGTAATTTTTCTTGAATATCTTTCTTTGAAAGTAAAGGTATCATTACTTTATTAGAAGTAAGTGAAACTTCTAAAGCTCTTTCTCTAATGTTTAATCCATAAAAAAGATGATGTTTTCTAGGTTTAATTCCTAGTTTATCTGACATATTTACTCTAAAGCCAGAATAATTTGATAAAGAAAAGTTTTCTTTTTGTATTTGTTTTAACTTTTTCTTATCTACTAGTATATCTTGATTATATTCTCCAGTATACTCTACAGAGTTATCTATCTGTTCTTGATAGGAACCTGTTCCAATAATATCTAATTCATATATCTTCAGAAGTAGTTTTGTACTCTGTGTCTGTGTAAATAAAAATACTACAATCTGACTCTAAATTTTCAAAGTCATTTATCTGCACAAATTTGCCTTGTGTTATCATTTCTTCAATGTCATCATCTATTTCTATTTTCTTTTTATTTTTCTCAAATTTTTTTAGGGCATCTATTTGCATAGTGTCCAATCTCATGACAACAGTAACATTTACAATCTTTTGGATTTTTATTATTTCTTTTTCTAACATATGTGAGTTTCTCAAGTTTCCCATATCTTTTCTTTTTATAATATCTAACTTTTCGTTTTTTGAAGTATCTCTTTTTATAGTATTTCTTCTTTTTATAACTCTTTTTTATATTCTCATAAAAGTAAGGTGAATCACATCCTATCATAATAGGCATTTTTGAGTTATTGCAACATAAAGATATCCACTACTTTAATCCTTTTGTTAATTTAATAAATATTACATCTCCACACCATTCACTTAATTTATCTTTTAAATGTGTCATCTTTTTTCCAAGGTATCTGCAGTTCCTAAGTATCTATAAACTTCTTACCCCAAGGGTCGGGAATCTTTGCAAAAAACAAAGGCAAATAGGTTTCTGTGTCAGAAATTCTATTATAAATATAATACTAATAATCTTGAAAAACGTATATGTATCATCTATTTCACAGATATCAACATAATTATACTTTTAATAATGCAATCATGTATTTATTAATGGTTCCTGGATCTTTTAGGAAGTTTCCTTCTCCAGTAAACTCTAATCTTATACCTTCAGCAGCTCTAGAGATGTAATTGGCTATATTATCATCTTCAACAACTATGTATTTTTTGGTTTCCTCTTCAATATTTTGCCAAAATCTAAGGACACTATTGACTAGACTTCGTTCCAAGAATCCCTTAATTATTTCAAAATCCATATTATTAACAAATACAGCTATCTGTAAAGATGTTTCCCATTTACCTATTGCTTCTTCAGTGTTTTTAACACAATCTAAGTCTAAGTAAATGCCAAATGGATTAATCAGTTCATTTTTAATATCTCCTAGAGGTGTTTTATTCATTGTGGCTTGAACTCCCGCATAACCTCTCATAGATTTATCAAAACTAGTCAGTCTTATAGTAGGTTGATGACGCAAAATGGAAACTATGGTGGGAAAAAGTAGAACATCAACTGTAATCAACTTCACTCGAAAACTTTACTACAGGAAAGGGCAAATCGAGAATAAAACGACAATATTCTTGAGACACTATGATAATCGAATTTTATTGAAAGAAAAAAAAACTCAAAGCTTCAAAAACATCAAAGTCTGCCAAAAATCAAGCAAAAAATGACAATAAATAAACCCTAAACCGAAAGTAAGAAAAATTATTAAAAGACCCCAAAAGTTCCTAGAAATTATAGAAAACTAGAAAAAGGCCCAAAAGTCTATCTAGATGACCCCGGATGGCCAAAAAATGGCCTTGGTCACAACATAATAGTGAGTATTGCTCACTGGACCGTCCCGAATCAACCCGTCAAATTTGAGCCCATTCCGACACTCCCACGACTTTTCAGTTTTTACAATTCGACCCCAAAAAACTTTTCCGATCAACTCCGATTGCCTTGAAACTTCTCTTGCAGGCTCTTGGACCTGCGTGGACCCTCCTGAATATCTTTGTGGGCCAGCTCTGCTTCAGGCTTCCCCTCTTTAGAAGAGTTTGTCCTCAAACTCGAATTGTCCCCATGAAAACGGGATAGATGTTGTACGTTGAAAACATTAGAAATGCAGAGATCATCCGGAAGCTCTAACCGATAAGCGTTGGTTCCCAGCTTCTCCAAAACTTGACAGGGCCCGATCTTCCGGTCTTTAAGTTTGTGATACGCACCCAACGGAAATAGCTCCTTGGTCAATATCACCCACACGAGATCTCCCACCTCGAATTGAACATCCCGTCGAGCCTGGTCTGCCTCTTCTTTGTAGCGTGTATAATTTTGCTCCAAGTCGAACTTCACCGCTGCATGGACGGCCTGCAAATCCACAATGTGCTCCTCCACATTTTTAGACACCATTCCATCAGCAGGAAGTGCTAGGTCAATCGGACTCCTGGGATTCCTGCCATACACAATCTGAAAAGGAGAGTATTGAGTAGATCTGTTAACTGAACAATTAAATTCAAACTCAATCTCCGGAAGGAGAGAATCCCAAGTGTCGTAAGTCTTGATTTGAGCTCGCAGCATATTGCCCAACGATCTGTTCACAATGTCAGTTTGCCCATCTGTCTGAGGATGATATGGACAAAATGAATTTCAAAGTCGTCCCCAACCTCTTCTAAAGTTCTCGCTAAAAATGACTCATGAATTTGGTATCCCTATCAGACAAAATAGTCCTAGGTAGACCAAATTGCCGAACCACCTTAGTAAAGTATAGCTCCGCTACTCTGCTAGCATCCATGGTCATTTTGCAGGCTATAAAAACGGCCATCTTGCTGAATCGGTCCACCACAACAAAAACACTGTCAAATCCTTTTTGCGTTCTTGGCAATCCGAGAACAAAATCCATGGACACATCTGTCCAAGGCTCATTCGGAATTGGCAATGGAATGTATAAGCCCTGATTACTACAACTGCCCTTTGATACTTGACAGATTCGGCATCTTCTTACATAATCCTGAACGTATTTATCAATCCCAGGCTAATAAAAACACTCCTTAACCAAGCCAGCCGTCTTATCTTTCCCAAAATGCCCTTGAGCATGCAATTCTTGGACAATGTAAAGAAGTATCTAGAATACATAGAGAGTTACCTCGGAAAAGATATCCCTCATGTAGTATAAAATAGATTTGGAGTTGTTGCTCGACATCTCGCAATACCTGTCCAAAATCAGTATCACTCTGCAAATCCTCCCGCAGACTCTCGAAGCCTAAAGTGACAATCTTCATCATGTTCAATAGTGAGTGTCGTCTACTCAAAGCGTCTGCCACCTTGTTCATAACTCCCGATTTGTGCTTAAGGGTAAAAGTGAATTCCTGCAACATGGTGATCCACTTGGCATGACGGTCATGAAGCTTGTGTTGTCCTTGAAGGAACTTCAACGCCTGGTGGTCTGAATACAATACGAACTCCAGCTGAATGATTTAATGTCGCCAATGTTAAGTGCTCGAACAATGGCATGAAACTCAATGACATAAACCAAATAACTCAATTTCGCTCCACCTAATTTCTCCCCAAGAAATGCCACGGGCCTTCCTTCTGACTCAAAACTGCTCTAATCCCGACTTTGCATGCATCACAATCTACCTCGAAAATCTTTCCAAAATTTGGCAAAGCTAAGACAGGTGCACTGGTTAACTTGTCTTTGATCTCCTCAAATGCTCACTGAGCCTCCTCAGTCCACATAAACTCTTTGCAATTGTAGAGGTCCGTCAATGGGGCCATAATAACGCTGAAATTCATGATGAATCGCCTGTAAAAACTAGCCAAGCCATGGAATGATCTGACCTCTGTGACATTTCGTGGCTGAGGCCATTCTCGGACTGCTTGAATCTTCGATTCCTCAAGAAATATCCCCTTGGCCGAAACTATGAATCACAGAAATACAAGGCTATCTGTCATCCACTCACATTTCTAGTGATTTGCAAATAAACTATGCTCCTTTAGAGTTGTTAGAATCAATTGTAAATGCTGTATATGATCCTCATCTGTCTGACTATACACCAGTATATCATCAAAATAAACAACGGCAAAGCCATTCACGAAAGGTCGAAGTACTTGATTCATGACCCTCATGAACGTGCTTGGTGCATTGGAGAGTCCAAATGGAATCACCGTCCACTCAAATAATCCATCTGCCGTTTTGAAAGCTGTCTTCCATTCGTCTCCTGGCTTGATCCTTATCTGATGATATCCACTCTTCAAGTCAATTTTCAAAAACACCGTCACCCCACTAAGTTGATCCAGCATGTCATCAAGTCTTGAAATTGGGAAATGATACTTGATGGTGATTCGATTTATTGCACGGCTGTGTACGCACATCCTCCAACTTCCATCCTTCTTTGGCACCAACAAAGCTAGTACGGCGCAAGGACTGACACTCTCCCGGATGTACCCCTTATCAAGCAGCATGCTGTTGTGGAGATAGGTGAGAATGCGCCTTGTTTGGTAGGATAGCTCCCGGAACCAAATCAATCTGGTGCTGAACATCACGCATTGGGGGTAATCCTGGTGGCAACTCCTCTGGTAGTAAGTCATCGAACTCCATCAAGACTTCTTTCACCTTTTCCTGAATTTTCACCTCCTCTTTCTGCTCTGCTAATCCTGCCACCGTGGTTGAAACCAATGCAAAACAAACCTCGGCTTCAACAACCTCTGCCTCAAACTCCTTGTGGGGTACACAAATAATAGCCTTCTTTCCTTCTACAAAAGAATCCCGCATTGGTTGCAATACCACCTTCTTGCCTCCTTTGTTAATAGTATGGCAGTGCGTAAATCCGTCATATACCACCTTGTTGTCATACTGCCACGGTCGCCCTAGCAGTAGGTGGGAGGCATCCATCGGCACCATATCACAATAAATAACATAAGTATACTGCGGCCCAATCGAGAATTCTACCCTACATCTCTGATCTACCCACACTTCTGTTTCTTTGTTCAACTAACCGAGTTTGTAGGGCTCAGTATGTGGCTTCGTCTTCAAACTTAGTTTTTGAACAGCTTCCTGTGAAATTACGTTTTCACAACTTCCCATGTCTATGATTACTTTGCAGACTTTCCCTCCAATGGTACAACGGGTATTGAAAATATTCCGACGTCGCCAATCCTCATCAGCCCGTGGAGCTAAACAAATTCGACTTTGAACTAAGCTCTCTCCTCTTACATCCTCTAGTGCCACGACGTACTCTTCCCCCTCTGCCATCTCAGCATCGTCGAACTCTCTGACATACTCCTCTACGATTCCTTCCTGGATCAGCAATTGCGACTTTAGCCGGGGACATTCATAAGCATAATGACCCTTCTGTTGGCACCGGTGGAAAATGATATTTGCTTTGTTAACCGGTGGCAGCGTCTGCTGCTGCCCCGTTCCCTGGCTCGACTGCCCTGAACTTCATCCCTGTTGGGTAGGCGGATTGAAAACCTTTGACGAAGAAGATGACATTGGGCTATTTGCCGTCGGATTCCTCGGAAAAGTAGGGTATCCTCTGCCGAATGTTACTCCCCTCCTGCTAGCTCGCGTCAAGCTCTCTTCCACCACTTTCGCCTTTGTCTGTACATCCGTAACGTTACTGAACGAATGCACTTGCAGGGCATCCTGGATGGCTGGTCGGAGGCCATGTCAATAGCGGGCTACAAGTTGCTCTTGTGTCTCACAGAGTTGATTTCGTGCTACCAGCCAGTAAAATTCCAACGTATATTCTTCTACACTTTTCGTCCCTTGTGTCAGACTATGTAAATTTCAAAACAAGGTCCGATGATAATTGAATGGTAAAACCTCCTTCCGCATCTCTCTCTTCAGTTCGTTCCAATCGTCCCAAACAGGCATTCCATCGAGATATCGCTGATACCGAAAAGATTGCCAGCATGCTGTGGCTCTATCAGCCCTACCTTCTTTTCCTCAGGGACTTCTCTCAACGCGAACAATTCATCCACGGTGCTCAACCAATCCAAAAATTCTTCCGACTCCAAACTCCCGGTAAACTACGAAATCTCAAGTTTAATCCCTGAATCCCATCGCTACATGTAATCGACCCTAGCTGCCACCGCCCCTGGATTCCCATGACCGCCTCTCCCTATGCCGCAGCTGTCGCCGTCGCACCTGTCACCGCCGTGGGCAACTGGCCCTCCCGCAGGTTGCTCAACGTTCTGCTCTGCTGGAGGATTCGCGATTGTCATCCGCTGCAGCATCTGATAAAGAATTTGCATCTGTTGGTCCTGTCGCTGTTCCTGTCGATCCTGATGCTCAATGAGTCGCTGCATCTCCCGTTCACGATCTACTCGGCTGCTACGTAATTCTTCCAAAATCGGGGCTATGGTTGGATCAACTCTTGACATCATAAATCTTGGCTCTGATACCAATTGACGCAAAACAGAAACTATGGTTGGAAAAAGTAGAACCTCAACTGCAATCAACTTCACCCGAAAGCTTTATTATAGGAAAGGGCGAATCAAGAATAAAACGACAATATTCTTGAGACACTATGATAATCGAATTTTATTGAAAGAAAAAAAAACTCAAAGCTTGAAAAACATCAAAGTCTAACGAAAATCAAACAAGAAACGGTAATAATTAAACCCTAAACCGAAAGTAAGAAAAATTATGAAAAGACCCCAAAAGTTCCTAGAAATTACAGAAAACTAGAAAAAGGCCCAAAAGCCCATCCAGATGACCTCGGATGGCCAAAAAATGGCCTTGGTCACAATTTGGTAGTGAGTATTGCTCACTGGACCTTCCCGGATCAACCCGTCAAATTTGAGCCCATTCCGAAGCTCCCACAACTTTTCTGTTTTTACGATTCGACCCAAAAAAACTTTTCCGATCAACTACGATTGCCTTGAAACTTCTTCTGCAGCCTCTTGGACCTGCGTGGGCCATCCTGAATATCTTTGTGGGCCAACTCTGCGTCAGTTGACCATCACTGGTACTAGGTGTATCATTTATGTTAGGATTCCATTCAGTTTTCATCGCATAATTAGCCTTAATGTTTATAAAATTATCTTCTTGAAGTGTTAAATCTCCAATTTGAGTAATTAAATTATCTACCTCATAATTTTCATTTTCAGAATCTGAGGTTACCATTTTAAATTATTTCCACCATTTCCTTCTGGTACTTTCATTTTTATCTGATTTTTATCTGCTATCTTAATTTCGTCGGATTTCTTACCAGTGAGTAACTTATTAATATCTTGTAATTCTTTTAATATTTTTCTCCAAAATAAATTATCATTTTTTATACTTCTGTTGAATCTTTTTCTATTTTTAATGGACTATCTTGCTCTTCTACCTTTTGGTATTTATCCATTTAAATGAGCTTCTCTGTAATGCTTAGCTAGTTTTTTATATTTCTTTATTAATTCAAGTTTAAGTTTTACTCCTAGAATGATTAGTTCATCAATTTTTTCTTGAATTATTGAGATTGTTTCAGTAGGTAGGCTTAGAATAAGATAAACTGCTCTAAACTCCCAATATCTTTGTTCTTGTTTACAATCTTTTATACTTTTGTCTAGATTATTTATTTTAGCAAAAATCTTGTCACATTCTTCACAATCCATATCACAAATGAGTATCATGCAAGAGGTTGTTATCTATGAGGTTGAAATATCTATCAATATCTATTTTGGTATCAGAGCCACTTTCTACATAGATAATATTGAGATAAATATCTCAGTATAGGATGCAGAACTTGAGATTCTCTTTACAGAGCATATACAACACCCATTCTCAGCGGATGGATAACTCCAATATTGATAACATTAATAGTGAAGAAGATTTTTCAGTATATATACGTGTGGTTTTGTACTATTTTTTATAAAATGTTAAATGTAAGATATGAATGATTAATTAGGGTTTTCTTTTAGATGGCCTCTTGATTAGGTTTTTACGTAGTTTATTTATTTTTACTCATTACTTGATCACCAGTTATTAAATATTATTTAAAATTGCTTTCAAAATAGTAATTATATATAATCTTTAACAAATTGAGAACATATTTTTGGAACCATCTATGGGAGATTGTGTTAAAATCACAGATGAATTTGATGCAAGGCAAAAACGAAGAACGAGCAGGGAGCAAGAATCAAAAGAAGAGTTTCTATAAATGTGAATTCTCATTAACTTTAGAAATATCGGTACAAAATGTTTATATATAAGTTACTAAAGGTTAAGACATTAGCTTCAATTAACAACTACTCCCTCCATCACTAAATATAAGTCCGTCATTTTGAAAAAATTAAGATAATATTTTTTTCCTTAAAATGCTCCTATTTATATGCTAATCAAACTAACAACAATATATAATAAAAAGATAAAAGAAAGTGATAACGATAATATAAAAAAAAAAGCTAAAAAAACTAATTAACTAACAACAATGATATATAATTAATAATAAGAAAAGTTAATTAAAAATGATCCATATTTAGTTACTTGAGGGAGTAATTAACTGACTGTTGACCAGATTTTTGACTATTGACTTGGTTGTATGTCTTCATGTTGTTGCTTCTTTCTCCCTGCAGCTTGCTTACTGGGTTCATCATCTTCAACGGATTGGACAAGACCCATATATTGCAAATTGGAGGCGAGTTAAAGCCTTACTTGATCACGTTGAATGTGAAATCTAGGAACAATAATCTACAAGACAAAAGTTTTAGACCGCAATTGTCTTTCCATAGTATTAAAGAAAGACCAAACCTTATAATCAATATCTATGCACGATAATATTATTATTATAAATATTTTCATCATCTACAATTAAATTCTTTCAAATTAAGCTCTTAATTAAGAAGAATAAATCCACTTGTAGGTACCAGCGGATTTGAAGCAATTAATTAACATTAATGTAGCTGTTAGAAGGAAAAGGGGGAAAAGGAAAAAATAAAAAAAAATCCGTTGTATTCATATATATGGTCAATATTGATGGTGGAATTTCTTGTATGATGTCCTTTTCCCTTGGCTGATATTGTTTGTTGGGAGATGATGGTCGAATTTCGGAAGGCCGGCCATAATGTACGATTTTCTTTCACGCCATTGACTGTTTAAGGACAAATTGCCCCTTTCGTCTCTCACGCCTAATTTAGTACTGCATTTTAATATCTAATTAATCTTCTCTTAATATCTACTAATGCTGACACATGTAATATCTACAGTACGTACACATCCGCGTAATGTAATACTTGCTGCTTCTGATTGGACTTCTCTTAAGAGCTACCGCTTGATATATTAGAACTTATCGCATCTAAATTATTTGTTGTTGATAAACAAAATTTTCAAGAGACATGTATAAACTGTGATACTACTGTTAGAAACTATTATCGACACACTTATTATTATTATATAGAATATCTGAATGGTAGACTAGACAGAGAAAATAGAGACTTTGTATATTTGTCAATCTT
>JAOXNR010000581.1:0-10920 GCA_028571225.1 Parsonsia alboflavescens
AGAATTGAAAATCAATTACAACAAATTGAAATTAAAAATAAAATTGAAGCTTTAGCTAATAAGATCAAACAAGAAGTCTGTTCCGAATTACCTACAGATTTTTGGAATAGGAAATCCCATAAGGTAGAATTGCCTTATATCGAAGGATTTGAAGAACAGAATATACCAACTAAAGCTAGACCAATTCAAATGAATCAGAAACTACTAGAAATATGCAAAAAGGAAATAAAAGATTTGCTTGATAAGAAAATCATTAGAGAATCTAGATCTCCCTGGAGTTGCTCAGCATTTTATGTCAACAACAATGCTGAAAAGGAACGAGGAGCTCCAAGACTTGTAATCAACTATAAGCCTTTAAACAAAGTATTAAAATGGATTAGATATCCAATTCCCAACAAACGAGATTTGTTAAAAAGAACAATAGGATCAGTAATTTATAGTAAATTTGATATGAGGATTACAAAGGTAGTACAATGGGTTTGTAAACAAGTGAGCGGAGGGAAGTTGTGTGTGTCCTTCCTCCTTGCAAATGATGCTACTTATAGGAGTTTACAACTACTATTGCGGACTTCAAATTTTTCTTTCAAGTCCAAAGTACAAATAGACAAAAGTAAATAGTAACTACTTTAGAAAAGATGGAATCTCTTTAATAAAGTAGGTCTTCAAATCATCCAAATGAGACATCTGGTCTGCCACTTTTAAGGTGTAAAGCCACAAACATCTTTTCTGCAAAGAGGAGTGATCAAATTATTTCCTTTACCAGTTGTCTGGGTCCCAACTGGTCCTTCTTTCGGCAAGTGAAGACAAATAGGTTGAGTTTGTTTTTGCAAGTCTGATACAGTTGTCTGAGTCCAGCTGTTTCTGCTAGTTGGTGGAGGAAGTCTTCAAATTGATCTGGGTCCCAGCTAGCTTACTTGTCATACATAAGTTAATAAGCAGCGGCCATACCTCTTGGATCTTCAATGTCACCATTGTCGCCAAAAGGGGATATGACTAGTTCCTCATCATCTTCTGCTTCTTGCAATTGTGAATATAATTTTGCTAATTCTTCCTAGATTTTTTTTTTTGGATTTCCTGGTTGAACTGGTTGAGGACGAGTCTTCTGGGGTCTTTTGATTTGTTTCTTTGGGAGTCCAGCCACGAACTGTAACTTCACGACAAAGATATTTAAGCATGTCTAAAGTTTCAAATTTAAATTTCCATCCGATAATGAAATTGATTTTTCTTTTAAAAAAGAACTGACAGCACTGAATATATTCAAGATGTCCTGAGAGACTTTCTTTGCTGACAAAATCTGCAAATTCTTTTTTCTTTTGAGGGCAAAGGATGTCTGATGTGGCTCCAAATTGTTTCCACCAGTAGTAAAACCACCGGGGGAAGGTAGTGATTTACGTTCGATCATACTTGATAAACCAAGTATGAGTAGCTTCTCGTAAAAATAAAAAGTTATTCGAAGCATCCAAATAGTCCATGTAATTGTAGGAAGGAGGTTTACAAGGGACTTCAAATTGTTTGGGAGAATGGAGAGAAGTAGAATTCCAATTTTCAAGAGTAAGGAGTTTAAGAATCCTTATGCGAGAGAAAGCAATTCCTCTGGGGTTTGTTTCATGTTCAATTTCAACTGATCCGGAATGGATTAGTATGTGTTCGTAGAAGGTGCGATCCTTCATAAGATCACTATCGAATATATAACTTCCTTTAACATATGCATGTGGTAAAAGTTTTGAGACAAGTTCTTTTTTGGTCAAATTAAAGAATCCTCTTTCAATAGGCAAGACAGGAATGAGGGAGATAGGAAGGTTTTCAAATAATTTTTGGGCAGGTTGTTCAAGTGGTTTTTTGCTATTAGTGGGAGTGACTGCTTCTTTGTAGGTTTCAGGAGGGGAATGAGCATAATGGCTGGAGTTCATTTTTACTGTTTGAGTTTTTTCTAGTTTTTCGGGTGTACTAGTTGAAGGAGGGACAATGTCAGAAGGAGTAATCAATTTAGAAGTAGAGGGAGAAGGAAGTGCAGGGAAGGATCCTAATAGAGAAAATCTATTTTCAGAATTGGGAGGAAGAGGAGGAGGTCTATTAGGCTACATTCGTGCTTTTAGCTGTGCTGAGGTAATTGGTCTCATGGTTTACCCTGCAAAAATTCTCTTGTCAAGAAATCATTTAAAAAAACATTCTTGTCACCATTTAAAAATTCAATATCAAAATCAAATTCCGAGAGAATGGCCTGCCATCTAGCAAATATTTGTTTTGAAACCAGATTTTTAACATCTTTTATCAAAACTTCTTTGGCAGATTTACTATCCATTATGATCAAAAATCTTTTGTTGATCAAATCATCTTGAAATTTAGTAATACATAAAACAATGGATAAAACTTCCTTTTTAATAGTGCTATAATTTGATTGACTAGAATTCCAAATTGTAGAGTGGAAACGAACAATTTCTTCGGGAGACTTTTCTGATTTCTTTTGTTTGAGGACACCACCAAATCCAATTTCGGAGGCATCAGTTTCAACTATCAATAAGGCTTGAGGATACTGAAAGCTTAGACAAGGAAGAGCCTTAACTATCGTCTTAATATGTTGAACAGTTCGGGTCTATTCAGAACCCCAATTGACTGGATTCTTTTTCAGTAGTTCGTAAAGAGGTTTGCAAATGATTTTTAAGTTAGGAATGAAATCTGCTACATAATTAAGAGAGTGAAATCTTAACTAATTTGACTTGCCCTAAATTGCACGATTTTAGATGGTATAAGGATATGTTTCTTAGCAAAGTAATGTTTAGAAATGATTGTCATCATGCATTTTGGAAAGAAACATTTATATCTGGATTACCACCCTTATTTGCTGAAAAGGTTAGACAAAAATTAAAAGAAGATTATGATAATAAAATTCCTTATGAAGAAATGACATATGGAGAATTGATTAGTTGCATAAATACAGTTGGATTAAATCTTTGCATAGATTTGAAAATCAAAAATCAATTATAAAAATATCATAAAGATTATAAAAAGGAATTAGGAAACTTTTGTCAAATATTTGGATACCCTTCTTCAGATCCTCCCTCTAGGAGTCTTAAGAAACAAAAGAAAATTAAAAAACAGCAAAAGTTGAAGAATAAATCCAAGAAAGAAAAAGAAGAAACATATTATAAGAAAAAAAAAAAGACTAACATAAAATGTTATTCATGTGGACAAAAAGGACATAGAGCTGATAAATGTCCTAAACTAAAATCTAAAAAGAAGAAAATTAGTCAATTAGAACTACCTGACGACATGAAAGATAAGTTACATAAAATGCTTGAAAATTCAGAATTAGAATCAGAAACTGAAACTGAATCAAATAATGAAATTCTTGAAATAGAAAATACTTCTAGTAGTGAACCCGAATCTGAATCTTCGGAATCAACTCTTTATTTAGTAATTCTGATGAAAAAAAAATAGAGCTTTTTAGTATTGAAGAAGTATTTGATAAATTCAAATAGTAAAATAGAGAAATAAAGCTCGAAGTTTAAAGATAAGAAATAAAACAAATTAAAGAAGAAATCAAAACTTTAAAAGAAAATGATAATATTCATACTGAAGAAATTTGTAATATTAATGAGGAATTAATAAAATTAAAATTTGCATAAGCAAAACCTTTTCTAAAAGAAATTGAAGATGACTGTGAAACATCAAATAAAATAAAATTTATAGATACATTTAAGTGTACAACTTTTCAAAAATGGTATATACCTATAACTTTAAAAATTGAAGATTTTGTAATTGAAGCTACTGCTCTTTTAGACTCTGAAGCAGATCAAAATTGTATTCAACAAGGATTAATACCAACTAGAAATTATGAAAAAACTTCTACTAAGTTGTATTCAACATGAGGAAATAGATTGAGAATAGATTACAAATTGTCTGATACCCATATTGCAATAATCAATTTTGTTTCAATAACTCTTTCATCTTGATTAAAGACTTAAATGAAGAAATTATATTAGGAACTCCTTTTATCAGTCAGATTTACCCATTTGAAGTAGATAAACTAGGAATTCATACTAAGATAGGAACTATTAGTATCACTTTCCCTTTTCTCAATCAACCTATGTGTAAATTTATATATGTTGTAAAAGATAAAACAACTAAAAAATTAAATCAAGTTAATTTTCTGAAAGAAGAAATTAAATATAAATGAATTGAAAATCAATTACATAAAGAGGAAATTAAAAATAAAATTTCTGATCTAGAAAATAAGATCAAAAAGGAAATTTGCTCTAATATACCTACAACCTTTTGGAATAGGAAATTTCATGAAGTAGAATTACCTTACATTGATGAAAGAATATCCCTACTAAAGTTAGGCCTATTCAAATGAATCAAGAATTAACAGAAACTTGTACAATGGAAATCCAGGATCTATTAGATAAACGAATTATTAGAGAATTTAGATCTCCTTGGAGTTGTTCAGCCCTTTATGTGAATAATAACGCTGAAAAAGAAAGAGGAGCTCCCAGATTAGTAATTAATTATAAACCTTTAAATAGTGTCTTAAAATGGATTAGGTATCCTATACCTAATAAAAGAGATTTACTTACAAGAATAATTAAAGCTATTATTTACGGTCAATTTGATATGAAATTCGGATTTTAGCAAATTAAATTAGCCGAAAAGGATAAATATAAAACTGCTTTTAATGTACCTTTTGGACAATATGAATGGAATGTTATGCCATTTGGATTAAAGAACGCCCCTTCCGAATTTCAGAAGGTTATGAATGACATTTTTAACCCTTACACTTGCTTTACAATAGCATATATTGATGATGTATGAGTATTCAGTGAGTCATTCGAACAACACTTTAAACATTTGAATATTTTTCTAGACATAGTCAAGAAACAAGAAAAATGGGCTGGTAGTGAGTTTTAATAAATTGAAATTATTTCAGACTAAGATTAGATTTTTAGGTCATGATTTGAATAGAGGTCTTTACAAGCCTATTACTAGATCCATTGAATTTGCAGATAGATTTCTTAATGAAACTCGGTTGCGGAGATTTTTAGAATGTTCGAATTATGTGGTAGATTTCATTCCCAATTTGAAATTCATTTGTAAACCACTTTATGATTGTCTCAAAAAGAATCTAGTTACTTGGGGTTTGGAATAGACCCAAACTCTTCAGCATTTGAAACAACTTGTCAAGAAACTTCCACGTCTCAGTATCTCTGACCTTGAGGCAAATATGATATCTACTTTTTAAAAAATTGTTATTTTATTTTCAGGATTCAATCCTAAAGTTGATACCCCTTTATTGGTGGAGTCAACAAGTAGACTTGTAAATGTTAATATTGAATGGATCACTTTTAGGCCGTTAAGATCCAATTGTTATTATTTGATCTTTGCAGGAACATTTGAAATGGCAGCTGAATCATCTCCGAAGGAAATAGCTTTTGGCCCTTATCACCTAAAAACCTATCCAAAAAATTCTAACCTTTCTTTCAAAACTGAATTTGACTTGAACCTAGATCATCAATGTTTGATTGACAATCTTTGGAATTTGAAATCCAAACAACAATTTCCCAGTATGCTAAAAACCTTAGCAGGACATTTGGTTTACCTCACCTCTTCTTTAGAACAATTGAAGACTGAAGAAATTGAAAAGAAAGAAATAGTTCAATTTGTTAGATAGGAAGAAGATCAAAAAGAAAAGGATTGGCAGAAATTTCCAGCAAAACTATATGAAGTAAAAGAAGTGATTTATAGCCATTTGTTAAGGACCATTACGAACAAATAGCTATACAAAAATTATTCAAAGAATTTGTCACTTTGGAAAAATCACCTTTACTGGAGCTACTTTCAGAATCCTTACATTTTTTGGAGAACCAGACTCACGAGTTCAATGGTATTCAGTAATAAAGCTTTGCATTTGTTAAGGACCAAACAGGATGAACAAATAGCTATACAAAAATTATTCAGAGAATTTGTCTCTTTTTAAAAATCATCTTTACTTGGAGCTACTTTTAGAATCCTTACATTTTTTGGAGAGCTAGACTCAAGAGTTCAAGGGTATTCAGTAATAAAGCTTTGCATACATTTCAAGCATTAGAAAAATCAGACATTCAATGGAATATCGATATCTATATCAAAACTTTTGGAGTATGGCATGATCTCTAGAATTGTAGTTCCAAAACAGAAATTTGAGAAAATCACAGGACATAGAGCTGTGGATTGGATCATCCATAAAGGAATGCACTTAGGATGGGAAACCCACAGATATGTCAATATTAAGATTTTTTTCTATTCCTCCAAGCCTTTTCCCTTCATATCCTGAAGACGCTAAAACAGTTATGTTAATTGAACACATAAGGTACCGGAAACCAATATTTGAAGAAAAATCTCAAAATATTCATCTATTCCCTGAAACTATTCACTCTATTGCAGAACAACCAGAATTCTACCGAGCAGCAATTGTTGACCATCCAACCGATCTTTGGTATGATAATTTGGCCTACTGTGATAAAAATATTAAAGTCTTCATCCCTTAGTATCGAAGAATTGTTATCCCATTTTTTGACATTCTTAAAGAAGATCAATCTCTGATGGATTACCTTCGCACAGTTTCTACAGTATCCAAGACTATCATTCAAGGGGATGAATATGATTAAGATAGGATTCAAAAGCAGGAATTACACACCGTGGATTAACACAAATCAACAAATCACTGCCAACTGTACCATAGGGGAACAAGACAAAACTTGGAACCGTGAGAAAAGCTTGAAAAGTTAAAGAAAGGAATAAAGAAAAAACAAGAAGAAATCATTACATGAAGAAAGCAAAAATTTTGCACACAAGAAGACAAAACAATGGCTAAGAAAGAACCATTCTCGGTCAAGAAAAGAAAATGAATAAGAAGCATTGACATTAATGGAAAAGGACATCACTTGGAGGTACAAAAACCGGCTGGAAAATTGAAGAAAAGGACAAATTGAAGTCATCTCATTTGGAAGACAACTGGCAGAAATAATTGAAGATTAGTCAATAACTTTATTAAA
The DNA here is from genome assembly GCA_028571225.1 of Parsonsia alboflavescens. Classification (NCBI taxonomy): domain Eukaryota; kingdom Viridiplantae; phylum Streptophyta; class Magnoliopsida; order Gentianales; family Apocynaceae; genus Parsonsia; species Parsonsia alboflavescens. The sequence goes on from JAOXNR010000581.1 coordinate 7,032, forward strand.
GTCATTTGTTTTCTTTGCAATTATTATACTTTACTTTAGTATAATTATTTGAATGTACTGTTTTGGACTTAAAAGAAACATTTTGAAGTCCTATAGAAATTAGTGTAAATATGATTAAATGTAAGGTGCTAGACACCGCTTAGTTCACCGCTTATTTTGAATGCTCATTCACTGCACTTTTCACTCTTGAAAGCTTCCCAAAACCTCTTGTACTTTCCCTCCTTTTGTAAGCACTAAATTTGAATGAAAAATATTTGAAGTTGAAGCATTCAAAAGCTTTCTTTAGTATTTGTAAGTTTTATTTATTTTGAAGGTATTTTATTAAAATGTTTTGAAAAACAGTTTTGAACAGTATTGGAAACGATCCTTCCCCCCATTGCAAAGCCAATTCCATAGGCATCAGTTTCAACAATCATATTCACCTCAGGGTCAGATATACTGAGACAAGGAAGTTTCTTGACAAGTTGTTTCAAATGTTGAACAGTTTGGGTCTGTTCCGAATCCCAAGCAATTGGATTCTTTTTGAGACAATCATAAAGTGGATTACAAATGAATTTCAAAATTGGGAATGAAATCTTCTACATAATTCAAACATCCTAAAAATATCTACAACTGAGCCTTATTTTTAATTTCATCTGGAAATCTATCTTAACACAACATATTTTCCTTCTCTTCTTTCTCCTACTAACAAATTGATTACTTTTTCTGATTTATCTGAAAAACCAGAAACCAGCAAAACAAAAAGTGTAAAAATGGACGCAGCTCAATATGCTCTTCCTGCCCCAGATTCTTATAGATCAACAGTTTCTCCTTCTTCTGAATCCAAAAAGAAACAAATAGACCAATCTTCAAATAACCCTAAATATCATGAGAACTTTCCTGTATCCGTTATTCCTATTCTTCCAATTGAAAAGAAATTTGCCTCTCTTCCAGAAAGAGAATTTGTCTCAAAATTATTACCAAATGCTTACCAGCAAACCAGTTATATTTTCAATAATGACCCTTTGAAAACTGAAACTTTTTATGAACACATACTTGTTCATTTAGGCTCAGTTGATGTTGAGAATGAAAGAAATAATAAAGGAATTGCATTCTCTAGAGTACGAATTATTAAATTATTAGACCTTGAAACTTGGACTACTTCTTTAATGCATACTCTTATTCAATTTGCAGTGCCTTTTAAACTTTATTCTTATAATTATATGGATTATTTGGATGCTTGGAACAATTTTATGTTTGTAAGAGAAAATACCCACACTTGGTTTATTACGTATGAACGGAATGAGATTAAAAATTTTCCAAGATGGTTTTTCTACTGGTGGAAACAATTTGGAGCAACCACTGACATCCTATGTGAAAAGCAAAAGACGGAATTTGAAGAATTTATCAAAGAAGAAGCAATTGAAAATCAACCTGAACATATGAAGAGTTGCAGATTCTTTTTCAAAAAGAAAATCAATGGAGCTTCAAAATAGAAATTATTGAGATGGTTCGATACCTGTGTCGAGAAATCAAAATTAGAGGATGGACCCCTAAAGAAAGTCTAGAAGAAAAGAAAGAAGAAGCATCATCAACTAGTTCTTCCCGAAGAAAAAGCAAAAAACAAATTTAAGAGGAAATGGCAAAATTATATTCTGATTTGCAGGATGCTGAGGATGAACCAGACCAATTTGCAGTCTCCCAATATAGAGCACAAGAAGACGTTGATGATGGACTTGCAGCCCTATACCAGCTCTATTCCCTATAGGGGAACAAGACAACACTTGGAACCGTGAGAAAAGCTTGAAGAATTGAAGAAAGGAAATAAGAAAAAATGAGAAGAAATCATAACTTGAAGAAAAGAAAAATTCGGCACACAAGAAGACTAAACAATAGCTAAGAAAGAAACCATTCTCGGTCAAGAGAAGAAAATGGATAAGAAGCATTGAAATGAATGGAAAAAGACATCACTTGGAGGTACAAGAACAGGCTGGAAAGTTGAAGCAAAAGACAAACTGAAGTCCTCTCATTTGGAAGACAACTGGCAGAAATAATTGAAGATTAACTGACAACTTTATTAAAGTTGTCTGTTTTATTTGCAATTATTGTACTTTACTTTAGTATAATTATTTGAATGTACTGTTTCGGACTTAAAAGAAACATTTTGAAGTCCCTTTAGAAATGAGTATAAATAGGATTAAATGTAAGGTGCTAGACACAGTTTAATTCACCGCTTATTTTGATCGCTCATTCACCCGCACTTTACACTCTTTGAAAGATTCCCAAAACCTCTTGTACTTTCCCTCCTTTTGTAAGCACGAAATTTGAATGAAAAATATTTGAAGTTGAAGCATTCAAAAGCCTTCTTTAATATTTGTAAGTTTTATTTATTTTGAAGGTATTTTATTAAAATGTTTTGAAAAACAGTTTTGAACGATCCTTCCCTCAATTTGTATTAGAGCCAAGAACCCTTGTTGATTTGAAATCTTAAGGATGAAAGCTTAAACAAGTTTTATTCTTTCTTCCTTAAGTGAGTTCATGAGATAATCTTCAAATCTCTCTTTCTTTCGTATTCCTTTTCTTCGTTTGAACCTCTCTGCCAAGAATAGGGAAGAGTTAGAACTGTGTGGTCAAACTCAGGTGTATACCTAGGTTGAGTATCTAGAAGAGCCGTACGTGGGTTGGATTAGCTCAAGTTAGCCAAAGGTGAAGGCATTGTAGTGGCCAGATCGCAAAAGAGATCCTTGAGAAAACAGACAGCATATTTGGAGAGTCCCGACTTAGGTAAGTCCTAAGAATCCCTTAGGAGGTTGGGTCAAATGAAATTAAGGAATAAGATATGAAGAGGTATTTAGAGATTATTGATTGAAAAATCTTTTGGATAGAAAGAATGCTTTGATAAGATTTTGAATCATGTCAGCTTCTACTTCTTCTAGCATTCAAAATTTGTCAGAAATAGATAAAGACACTGTTAACGAGGAACAAATTAGTATTTCTTTTGACGATATAGAAAAGAAATTAGCAGGTTGGAATATTCCGCATGAGAAAATTAGTAAAATCTACAAAATAGGATTATTTGATTTTGCACAGGACTTTTCTATTAAAACAACAGAAAAAACTGTATCATTAGACAAAGAATTTGGAACAGTTTATCTTATGAACCAACAAACAATAGATTTACATAAATTGAAATTTAGATATTGTCATATTGGATTAGTTCAAATAGCAGTCAAACCACTTTTTACTTTAGTAGGACACAGTATACCTGTTTGTCTCATACTAAGAGATAGTAGATGGTTAGACTTTAATAGCAGTACTTGAATCTAATATTGGTAATGGACCAGTTTTTTTAATTGTTCCTAATCACTCTCTGGATTTGGAAGACCCGCATATTTTGAAAGCTTTAACATTAAATTTGCAAGTTAAGAATTATAATGTTGAAATAGGAACTAGAGGTATTGTTTTGATTTATAGGATTTATTATACATTGATGAAAACCATTGTTAACCCAAAAGCCATACAATATTCTATTCCAAATGAAACTTTATTATTAGAAACAAACTTTTTAAGATCTAGTACACATGTACCTAAAACACTTAAATGGAGTGAAGTTTTGGAAAATAAAATCATTAATGGAATTTTAATAGATTGAATGAAAGAAAATATTAGGAATCGAGTATTGCAAATGGTCGGCAAGTGGAGAAAAGTGAGTCTAGCTGTCTGGGCCCAGCTAAATGGTGGTACTGCTAGTGATGTCAAATTTTGTAAGTCAATACTTTTCTCAGGGAGAGTAAAGTAACTGATAGGCTGCTGCTATTCCTTTTGGGACTTTTATGTCACCATTTTCTCCAAAAGGAGATATTGCAAGTGTCTCTTCATCATCTTCAGCTTCTTGCAACTGGGAATACAA
>JAOXNR010000582.1:0-10919 GCA_028571225.1 Parsonsia alboflavescens
TCTTTTTGGGTGTGAAGCAGTGTCAAACCAAAATACCCAACAAGCATTAGCTCTCCCTGAAAAGGAGGTGATCCAGCAGCACCTTCCAGTACGGCTACCTTGTTACGACTTCACTCCAGTCACTAGCCCTGCCTTTGGCATCCCCCTCCTTGTGGTTAAGGTAACGACTTCGGGCATGGCCAACTCCCATAGTGTGACGGGTGGTGTGTACAAGGCCCGGGAACGGCTTCACCGCCGTATGGCTGACCGACGATTACTAGCGATTCTAGCTTCATGCAAGCGAGTTGTAGAATACAATCCAAAATGAGGTTGGGTTTTTGGGGTTAGGTCACCCTCGCGAATCTTAACATAAAAGGAAGGGGATATGGCGAAATCGGTAGATACTACGGACTTAATTGGAATGAGCCGTGGTAAGGAAACCTACTAAGTGATGGCTTTCAAATTCAGAGAATCCCCATTGACACAAATAGTTCATGGGAGAAAATTGAGTTATTTGGTCCCTAGGGGAGTAACAGGGCAAACTGCTAGTTTTTGGATATGAAATATCCATCCTAGTCACTATGGGCGTATTTGTCGAATCGACACATCTGAAGGCATCAATGTTGGACTTATTGGATCCTTGTCATTTCATGAGAGGATTGGTCATTGGGGGTCTCTAGAAAGTCCATTTTATGAAATTTTGGAGAGATCCGCAGGAGTACGGATGCTTTATTCATCGCCAGGTAGAGATGAATACTATAGGGTAGCAGCGGGAAATTCTTTGGCCTTGAATCAGGATATTCAGGAAGAACAGCTTGTTCCGGCTCGATACTGTCAAGAATTTCTGACTATTACATGAGAACAGATTCATCTTCGAAGTATTTTTCGCTTCCAATATTTTTCTATTGGAGCTTCCCTCATTCCTTTTATCGAACATAATGATGCGAATCAAGCTTTAATGAGTTCGAATATGCAACGTCAAGCAGTTCCTCTTTCCCGGTCCGAGAAATGCATTGTTGGAACTGGGTTGGAATGACAAGTAGCTCTAGATTTAGGGGCTCTTTCTATAGCGGAACGCGATTGAAAGGTCATGTATAGTGATATCGACAAGATCCTTTTATCAATTAATGGGGATACTCTAAGCATTCCATTAGTTTTGTATCAACGCTCGAACAAAAATACTTGTATGCACCAAAAATAGCGAGTTCAACGGGGTAAATACCTTAAAAAGGGACAAATTTTAGCCAACGGTGCTGCTACGGTTGGTGGTGAACTTTCTTTGGGGAAAAACGTATTAGTGGCTTATATGCCATGGGAAGGTTACAATTTTGAAGATGCAGTACTCATTAGCGAGCTTTTGGTATATGAAGATATTTATACTTCTTTTCACATATGGAAATATGAAAATCAAACTCATGTGACAAGCCAAGGTCCTGAAAGGGTCACTAATGAAATGCCACATTTAGAAGCCCATTTACTCCGCAATTTAGACAAAGAAGGAATTGTGATGCTGGGATCTTGGGTAGAGACAGGCGTTATTTTAGTAGGTAGATTAGCACCCCAGATGGTAAAAGAAGCATCATATGCCCCAGAAGATAGATTGTTACGAGCCATACTTGGCATTCAGGTATCTACTTCAAAAGAAACTTGTCTAAAACTACCTATAGGCGGTAGGGGTTGGGTTATTGATGTGAGGTTTATCCAGAAAAGGGGGGGTTCTAGTTATGATCCGGAAAAAATTGGTGTATATATTTCACAGAAACGCGAATCAAAGTAGGCGATAAAGTAGCCGGAAAACATGGAAATAAGGGTATCATTTTCCTTGGTTCAGCCTCCGTTGATGGGTGTGCTCCAAACAAAGTTGCAAGTCTATCATTTCCTCTTTTCCTTGCACAGATGTGATTAATGCTCTCCTTAACTTATTTGCTCTAGCTCTTGTGATAGGACCAACTGGTATGATTGGCATTGGATCTCCATCATCTCCTTGCACCAACTCCTTTTATTGCTCCTCCTTTCTTTCTTTTTATAATAGATATTTTTTTTTCATACTCTATTTATTTTTTTTTACAAATCAAAGCGCTTCCCTTTTATATAAATATATATATATATATATACACACATATCATTCATCACCTTCCTCATGTCCTTATTTCACCTTCGGTTATTCACCCTTCATCAAACATTCAATTCTTTCAAAAAACATGAGTTCAAAAGAACATGACCACTATTCTCTTAAAAACATTTAAAACATCGGGTTGAAAAGAAAATAAAGAGTTTTAAAATCAAAGAAATAGAATAGTTAGAAAAATATTCTCTTTCAGGCTCAAATAAGGATCATGGGATATAATGTAAAAGGGTAGGCCTAAAGAAAGGTACAAATAAGTCAAAGAAGGCCTTATGTCATCCCCAAGTTCACCACGTTTCTATGGATTTCTCCTCAAGCATGTGTAAAGACAAGTTCTAGAGTGACAAAAAAATAAGGCTAAAAGTGAAATTCAAAATCAAAACAACTCCTTCAATCAATCCTTCTCTTTAGTATAAAAAGATTCATGAATATTTTATGAGAAAAATTATTTTTTGAAAAAAGTTATGCATGATTCAAAATCAAGTTTTCAAGCTTCAACAAGTGAAGTTGTGTGAAAAAAGATATTTGGGATTGTAGAATGAAAGAGAAGTTCAAATAATATCAAACACAAAAGGTTTCAACTATCTTATGTCCACATTCAAAGATTAATAATTATATCATTGGCCCTAAAAAACAAACTATCGTAAACATTAAAAATATTATAAACAAGAATAAAAACATGCAACGCCACATAAACATATAAAAGACAACACACCCATACTTAGAGTTGGCATTGTCCTCAATGATACATAAGAAAAAGAAAAATAAAAAGAGGGAGGAGATATAGTTACCCTCTATGAGACAACTCATGAAGAAGCTCCTCGTAGGAATCTAGGATGGCATCTTGAACATCAAGCTGATGATTAAGTTGAATCCCAAGTTGTGCTAACTGGGATTGCATGGCTTCTTGATTGGCAAGGACTTGACGTAACAGGGCTCTTTTGGATTAGTGCGACCTAGAAGTGGATGGTCTTGTAGAAGAGGAAGGGACGTCTTGTTGATGACGTCCTTGTTCCACGGCTTCAATTTCTTCTTCCTCCTGGAGTTGCTCTTCTCGATGGTGTAAGTATGAATGGCTCTAATGACGCCATATACCATCACTACCATAAGAATACTTAAGATTGTTCTTGGTGGTTATGTTGATAATGGCATAGGATTTAATACCTATAAAATTCTCAAGAGGTACATGGAAGGCTTGAAAAATAGTGATTAATAACAATGGTTAGCAAAACGCCTTATTAACTCCAAGAGTACTATGAGCAATCTCACGCATGTTATGTATTAAGATGGTAGGTAATGAGATTCCAGGAATATTTCCTAATCCATTTTTCATGCAATAAAGAATGTAAACATCCAAAAAATGCAATTCATTCAAAGAGGAAGCTTTTGGAAAAGAATTATGATTAAGCAAATAAGTGAGGTTGCAACGTTTTCCATCCAATTGTTTAACAAGAAGTGCAGAGCGTTGTCGTTCCTTGCCTACTGCATAATAAACTAGCCCTAAATAATGTCTTGTAGTGTTAAAATTAAACTCCTCATCCGTTGACACTCTCTCATTATTAATGGAATGGATAATGACCAAGATTAGAGACATGGAAAGTTCGAGCAAGAAATTTTCTATCAAGATGAATATGAATCCCCCTAACATAAGTTTCAATGGTGTCCAAGTCATTGCAGCAAATTCTTCCCCTAAATTATTATAGTAAATTTTAGGAGGATGAATGATAGAATCCCAACCAAGAACATCAAAACTAGATGTTATTCCAAGTTGTGCTTCTAGAGGTTCAACAATTGTATGTTCAAAAATCCAAGAATGATTTGCTCTTTCTTCCATCCATGTTTGATTATCCAAAGAATAAAAACGTGTATGATCATATAGGGGAGGTGGTGGTTGTGCAGATGCTTCTCTTCTAGATGATCTAGACCTCTGTTCTCTCCTAGGCATTTTCATAAACACTTAGTGTGCACTTAAATTGTTTCAAGAATTAAGTGAACTTAACAACAAATTTGAGCTCCCTGCAACACAAGAAAACAAGGATAATGTAATAACAATCAATCGACCACAACTTCAACACAAGAAATCTCCAATCAACAAATGCCTATTCGCCTCCAAAACTACAATCAAATGCAATGCAATGATAAACTAACAAAAAGCAATAAAACAAAATAAAAAAGAGGGTTAAAAAGCAAATTTACCAAACTTCCTTAGCAATTGGTAGAATCAACAAGCACTCCCAATGTGAAATTTGGATGTGAGGGTTTGGTGGAAAAAACGAGGGTGAGAATAGTGAAGAGAGAGAAAGAAAAATGAAGATTGATGACGGGGGATGAACATAATGGAAGAAGGGAAGGATTTTGGATGGTGTTTATGGTACCTTTGATGAAGCATTGAGAAGGAATGAAGGTTAGGGTTTTGGTTTTGTTAAGAGAGGGAGAGAGGAATTCGAATTTAAGAAGGAAAGAATGAAAGAAAAGAAGGGGAAAAGGAATAAAAATCAGGGTCTTGGGTTCTGTCCAACGCCGAGTGTCCTTTGCATCCATTTTTTAAAAAATTCCAAAGACCATCTGGTCTTGGGTCCCGTGCATAGTCCGAGGCCAGATGGTGCTTGTTGTGCCTACCTTGACACTGGATGGCACTACCCGGTGCGTCCTTGGGCGTTGCTTTCGTTTTATTTCCTAAAAATTTGAAATAAGGTTACATCCCAAACATATAAAAAAGAATAAATAACTACTATAGGAAAAGAAAATAAGAAACAAAACTAATAAAATCTTATTCTTGAGTTGCCTCCCAAAAGCGCTTTTGATTAACGTCGTTTGGCTCGACGTTATGCCTCCTTTTAAGGTTCACCATATGATGGCATCTCAAGGTAAATTATAGTCATTATATGAGGTTCAAAATTTTCATAGAATGGTTTGAGACGATGTCCATTGACCTTGAGCACTTTACGCGTTTCAAGACTACGAACCTCAACTGCACCATATGGCAAAACGTTAGTGACAACAAATGGGCCAATCCACCTTGACATCTATTTTCTAGGAAATAACGTAAGTCTAGACATATAAAGTAATACCTTTTGACCAACAAAGAACTCTTATGAGACAAACATTTATCATGATGGATTTTTTTTTTCTCTTTGAAAATTGAAACATTAACATACGCATCATTCCTTATCTCTTCAAGTTCTTGAATTTGCAATTTTCTATGATGACAAGCATTTGAGAAATCAAAGTTGCATTGCTTAATAGCCCAATATGCTATATGTTCAATTTCCACAGGAAGATGACAAGCTTTACCAAAAACTAACTTATAAGGAGACATGCCAATAGGTGTTTTGAATGCAGTCTTATAAGCCCCGAGAGCATCGCCTACACTTAAACTCCAATCTTTTCTATTAGGATTGACAACTTTTTCAAGAATGGACTTAATTTCTCTATTAGAAACTCCAGCTTGGCCATTAGTTTGTGGATGATATGCAGTAGAAATTATATGTTGAACATGTTAACATTTAAATAAAGCTTCAACAACCCTATTACAAAAATGAGTTTCTCTATCACTTATGACAACCTTAGGGATGCCGAATCTGTTAAAAATGTTATCTTTTATGAAACCAACCACAATTTTTGCAGCATTAGTCCTTGTAACTTTAGCTTCTACCCATTTAGACATAAAGTCAACTGCAAGCAAAATGTAAAGATTACCAAAAGAAGATGGAAAAGGTCCCATGAAATCAATTCCAAACAAATCAAATATTTCACAAGTAAGAACATTAGATAGGGGCATCTCATCTCTCCTAGATATGTTTCGTACTCTTTGGCATTCATTACATGCTTTAATAGATAAATATGCATATTCATTCAAATTAGGCTAATAGAATCCACATTCCAGAACTTTATGGGCAGTCCTTTTGGGACCAAAATGACCTCCTACTTCATATGTGTAAAAAAATGCTAAAATAGTCGTAATTTCATTATCAGGCACACAACGACGAATGACATCATCAAAACAGATTTTAAACAAGTGGGGATCATCCTATAAGTAGTATTTAACATCACTCTTAATCTTATCCTTTTGAGCTCTTGACAGTTCAGATGGTAATTCCCTAGTCACAATATAGTTAACAATATCAGCATACCAAGGAAGAAAACCATGAAATTTATATAAATGCTCTTCAGGAAAGAGTTTAGAGATTGGAAATACTTCCTCTTTGTAGGTTAGCCTATTTAGATGTTCAGTTATATAATTCTCAGCTCCTTTCTTATCTTTGATTTCAATGTCAAATTCTTGAAGTAATAATATCCAACATAGGAGCCTAGGCTTAGATTCCTTCTTCTTGAGGAGGTACCTAAGAGTTGCATGATCAGAAAAAATTGTCACTTTAGTACCCAACAAATAAGAACAAAACTTTTCTAATGCAAAAACAATAGCAAATAGCTCCTTCTCCATAGTAGTGCAATTGCATTAAGTAGCATCCAATGTCCTCGATGCGTAGTAAATCACGTATGGCACCTTGTCCTTCCTTTGACCTAAAACAGTTACAACTACCTTATCACTAGCATCACACATTATCTCGAAAGGCAAATCCTAGTTATGTGGTTGAATAAGAGGTGCAGATATTAAACTTTCCTTTAAAACATAAAAAGCTTTCTTGCAAGCATCAGTAAAATCAAAAGGAACATTTTTTTGGAGAAGTAGACACAAAGGTTGAGCAATTTTAGAAAAGTCCTTTCTAAACCTTCCCTAAAGGAAGAGATTTGATTACATCTACCTTTGCTTTCTCAACTTCAAGTCCTTTCGCTAAAAAACATGTCCTAAAACAATGCCTTCTTCCACCATAAAGTGACACTTTTCAATATTTAACACAAGGTTAGATTGACAACCTCTTTTAAGAATAAGGTCTAAATTCTCCAAACATGCATCAAAACTATCTCCATAAATGGTAAAATCATCCATGAAAACTTCAATGATATTGGCGACACAATCGGAGAAAATAGACATCATGAATCTTTGAAAAGTAGCAGGTGCATTGCATATTCCAAAAGGCATTCTTCTATATGCAAAAGTTCCAAATGGACATGTAAATGTGGTTTTAACTTGATCCTCGGGGGTAGTTACAATTTGAAAATATCCCGAAAAACCATCTAGAAAACAGTAAAGAGATTTTCCTGTTAGACGTTTTAACATTTGATCAATGACGGGAAGCGGAAAGTGAACTTTCTTAGTAGATGCATTCAATTTCCTATAATCAATACAAACACACCATCCACTTTGTACTTTCATCATTCTCAATAACAGTTATTTCAGATTTCTTAGGAACTACATGCACAGGACTCACCCATTGAGAATCAGTTATAGGATAGATGATACCTGCAACAAAAAGCTTTATTACTTCTTTCTTAACAACCTCTAACATAGATGGATTCAACCTTCTCTATGCGTCCCTGTAAGGTTTAGCCTCATCTTCTAACCAAATACGATACATATATGTAGATGGACTAATTCCCTTAATATCAACCAATGTCCAACCAATTGCAGTTACATTATTCCTAAGAACATTGACTAATTTCCCTTCTTGATCATTAGTCAAATTATTAGTAATTTTGATAGGCAATGAGTTCCTTTTACCTAAATAAGCATATTTAACATGAGAAGGCAAGGCCATCAATTCAAGTAAAGGGGGGCATTCGATAGAAGGTTTTAATTTATCTTTAGAGATAGGCAATTCTAGCTTAAGATTAGAAATACCACATGCAGACAAGTCATTCATAGTGTCAATTATGTCTTGGTCCATATTTAAAGATAATGCATAAATGTTTTCTTTATCAATGCCATGAGTAAGAATGGCATGCATTAATTCATAATCAGATAGCTCATGCATCTCATCAACCAAAGGATCTACAATATCTAGCATAGATATAGAGCAGTCATCAGAATGGTATTTCATGGCATCAAAGATATTGAAAGAGATTTTCTCACCATCAAATTCCATAGATAAAGTTCCATCATGCACATCTATCTTAGTTTTTTGCAGTTTTCAAGAATGGTCTTCCTAAAGAATCTAATAATGAGTAGAAGAGAAATTATTACCTTCATCCTTTTTTAGGACATAAAAATTCTCAGGGAAAAGTAATTTATTAACTTTAACCAAAACATCTTCGATAACTCCTTCAGGATATGCACAAGATCTATTAGCAAGTTGAATGACTACTTAAGTGTCCTTTAAAGGTCCAAGATTAAGAGAAGAGTAGACAGACAATGGCTTGAAATTTATTGATGCGCCTAGATCTAGCATGCAACCTGCTATACAAACATTGCCAATTGTGCATGGAATAGTAAACATACCTGGATCTTTCTGCTTTTGGGGGAGTTTCTTTTTAAGAACTGCTGAAACATTCTCCCCCACACTTACCTTTTCATCCCCTCTTAGTTTTTTCTTGTTCGTGCACAATTCCTTCAAGAACTTCGCATACCTTGGAATTTGCTTGATTGCATCTAAGAGCGGGATGTTGACTTCCACCTTGCGGAATGTCTCAAGAATATCCTTTTCCTTCTCCTATTTCTTATTTCATGCAAGACGTGGAGGAAAAGGGGGACGAACCTTAAAGGGTTGAGTTTCTCCCTTTTTCTGTTTTTCCTTTGGAGAAGAATCCTAAGATGGTTTCTCTACAACAATCAGCTCTTCTTCTTCAATTGCACTTTGCTTCAATGGAGGATCTTGCAATTCCTTACCGCTCCTTAAAGTCATGGCACTAGGATCCTCAAGAGGATTGATGGATTGTGAAGGTAGGCTCTTAGATCCTTGGGACTTAAGTTGGTTTGCTTCAGAGGTAAGTTATCCCATTTGTCTTTCAAGGCTTTCAATACTAGTTTGAGTGTTTTTATAAAAGGCCATGGTCTTTGTCGTTAAAGCTTTCATCATCTCTTCCAAAGTAGAATTGGATGGGGTAGATTGTGAAAGGTCGGGATCATTTAGAGGACCTTGGGAATTGACTTGGTAAAAACCGAGAGGATTTCTCAGAGGTTGATTTTGGATTTGAGTTGAATTTCCTCCTTGATTCCATCGAAAGTTTGGATGATCTCTCCAGCCTTCATTGTACGTGTTTGAATGTTGATTGAACCTCCTTTGGGGACCAGAGAAATTTCCTGCAACATTAACATTGGCATCTTCAACATTAAAAGGACAAAGATTAGTAACATGTTCATAACTACAACAAATATTGCAAGAATTGACATGTGCTAGTGTTCATAGTTAAAAAATTTTCCAATAAATTAGTGATCTTATCAAGTTTCGCATCTATAGAATGGACTTCTCCATCCTTCCTTGGAATATTGTCCCTTATTCCTGTTGTTCTAACAAAAGATGTAAGCTTGTTGAACAACTGTCGAGCATCTATTAGACCTTTTTCCAAGAGTGATCCTTGGCTAGCTGCATCTATCATCACCCTATCCATATCATTTAGTCCTTCATAAAAATACTGCATTAAATCAGCTTCTGATATCTAATTGTCAGGCAAAGTAGTTAACAACTTTTTAAACCAGAACCAAAACTCATGAAACTTTTCATTAGAACCTTATCTAATACCCGCAATATCTTTCTTAATAGATAAAACTTCAGAGGCTGGAAAATATTTTTCAAGAAAAGTTCGCTTCATGGTTTCCCAATCAGCAATAGATCTAGGAGGCAATTCATATAACCAGTCTCTAGCAAGATCTTGCAAACCAAATGAAAAAGCACAGAACTTAATTACCTCTTATGTGGTTCTACCTTGTTATGTCAGTGAGGATCATCTCCAGGCATTCCACGAAAACCAGGTAATAATTGAAGAAGACCAATGTGTAATTTAAAATTCTCATCACAATTATAAAAATCAATAGTCAAAGGATGATCAGTAAATGTAGGTGCAGTTAATTCCTTAATAGTGAGCATATCAATGTTACCTCTAGCCGCACCATTGTTATCTGCTGGAATAATATTCTCTAGGAGGAACTATTATTCCTTTACCATTATGTCCATTAACTCCACTCCCATCATCGTTTTCTGCCATTGAAGAAGACGAACTTGAATTGCTTGAGATTTCTGAAATTGGATTTTGTAAACTATGATCTCAGCTTGGTAGTCCTTTCAAATATGTAAGCTCATCAATTGGGGAAATTTCTTAAAAATCTATGGACAAGAAAATAAAAGATTAATTGGAAAGAATTTAACTTTAGTAACAATTCCCTGGCAACGGTGCCAAAATTTGACCTTTCGTCTTAACATAAACAAATTAAACCTATCTACCAAAACTAATGTAGTTAGGGCAAGTAAGGTCCAACCCACAAGGAATTGAATTTCAGTTTAATAAAAACCAACTAATAAGAAACAAAAAGGGGAGAATTTTTGAAAGATTTTATAAAATAAAATCAAACAAATAATTTAAAGCTAATTTAGAAAGGAAAATTTAGATGATAAAGCTGTTAACAATAAATAATCCGTAGGTCAATTGCTATGGGCCGATCATTGATCAAATAATACAATTAAGTAGTTGGTTTTAGAATTTGTCTTAGCGCTCAAATTCCTATCCTTTAAATAGATCTACTTCTCGAAGCGAGAAATAAAATCCCTAATTTAATCAAATATACTTATGTCATAGCGAACTACAAATTTAAACAATTAAATCGCATAAGCATGAAGGCATCATCAAAGTCAAATTACATAAACAAAGTAGCTTTCATTCATGCAATTTGATTAATATAAGTCTCTATCATCAAATAAAGCTGTTAGCTAAATCGAATTTAAACAATAGTTGCTACATGTGGATTTATCCATCTTCGAGA
>JAOXNR010000583.1:0-10918 GCA_028571225.1 Parsonsia alboflavescens
CGCGACAAAAGGTATTTATATATCTGAACCTATAGACATAGAAAACAGTTACAAATATGATGAGTCTGATACGAGCGTTTTTCGTAAAAGTAATTTTTGTTTCCGCTGCGCGATTTCTAACATTTCTTTGATTTCTAAGACAGTTCCAGGCATTTCTGTGGACATGGCAGCTCCCGTTGTACATGGGCTTCCCGGGTAGGATCGTAGATCCAATGGCCTTGGAAGAGGTTGCATGGACAGCGGAGATGCTGTAGAGGGTTGTGAAGGAGAGTAGAGAAGAGTGGTTGAGTAGAGGAAGAGCACAACAAAAGTTGGTAAGATTATGCAAGCGAAGAGTGTCAAAGTGGGCTTAGACGCCATTGCTAAGCGTTCTCGGAGCTTCAGTCCTCAGGCGAACTGCTACACTACCTGCGTCATATAATCGAAGCCGTTGAAAGTTGAAACTGTGCCAAACGATGTCATTTCTCTTCCTAAAATTCTCCTGACCATCCTTCATTCATAGAATGTGTCCAAAATAGCAAGAAATGGAAGAAAAGAAAAGGAAAAAAAAAAACAGATCTGAAGATGGAGTAGAGAAGCGGTGGAGGAGAAGAGCAAAAAACAAAAAAAGGGAGAAATTCAATGGATCAAAATACCCCCTAAAAATTGACACATTAGTATGTGAAATCCTTTCGTAAGTGCTTAACGTCTAGAATGGATGAAAGGTTTGCATTTGATATCTTTTTATCGTTGAGCGGCTAAAATGAGGTGGTTTAAAGTTGGAGGTTAAAGCCAGGTTTTGAAAAAGTTTAGGGGATTCTAGAAATAATTACTTTATTTTGAAAAGAACATTTAAAAATGAAAGGGAGAAAAAGTTTTGTGAAAAAGAGAAAGTATGGATAATATTGAAAAAAATGAGCAATATTTGTTAAATTATCATCAATGCTTATAATAAGGGAAAAAAAAAGGATTGAACTTAAATCATTTATAAATAGGAAATTAGGAACTGATGGAGTATTTGGTAAAATCACTTAACTTCGTGAGAAAAGTTGATCCAACATTGACAATTGCCACAGTAGTGATACTGAAACTCAATTGAAAATTTCCTAAACACTAATGTACTCTTCTGAAAAAAAAAAAATCCCTAGAGAGAAGAATAATAAATAATAACTTCTTTATTTGAAATTGAATTTCTTGTTTTTTATTTTGAATAGTTTAAAATTGAATGTCCTATTTTTTAAATTAAAATTAGAAAAATTGACAGCACGATATTAAAATTAATTAATTTTTTTCTCCAAGTATGTGTGAGTCAACTGCAGACATGGGAGTAATAATAATAAAAACTCTTTAGTGGATACGGAACTTGGACATAACCCTTTTGGATTTTGGTCATAAGGAATACAGTGCATCATTTGATTATTGGACTAGAAAAAGTAACAGAGGACTTGGACCTTTAAAAGCATAAAACAGGCTTGATCCATTACACTGGGAAAATTAAATATGGGAGTCTTAATACTGTAGTCTCCCCCACCCCCCAGCACACATCACAGAGACACAGAAAAACAAATTTTGAATTAAATGTTTTTATTAAGTGAAATTGAAGTTTCATTTTTATGCAAACAAATACTCTTCATCTGATAATAAATATTTTAATTTTTTTGATTTAATAAAAAATTATAGAGCGTATTCAATTTTTTTAAAAAAATTTATTAATTTAACAATAATTTCAATAACTCCTTTGCAAAAAAATCATATTACAGAGAAGGAGAATCGAATCCATAGATCTCAACTTCAAATCAGTAGACTATATATATATTTATTTGGCAAAGGAAAATATAAATGTCCAAAATACCCTTAGTATTTATTTATTTAAAACCAAGCCAACTGCTGGCTAGTGGCTACCTCGTAAACTCTTATTTATGGATGGATATATGATGACTAGGCACCGTGACGCTTTTAGCTCAAATATGCTGCTGGTAACTTACTCCGTAGAGCTGTTCCGCCTTGGACGCTTCCGGGTCTTCGGCTAAATTTATTTTTAAGGCCGATAAACTCAAAGCTCTTCTAATGATTTTATTTATTTAGTTTTTAAGCCCTTTTCCAGTTAGTTTGTACTTATTTTAATATTCTGTTTATTCAAAATGGTATTAGTGAGATTTGAACTCAAGATCTATGATCTGTATACTCTCCACTCTACATAAATGATTCTTAATATTCTAATACATCTTATATAGTTACATTATCAATAAAAAAATATATACTTGTGCTTTTTAATTATTTTTTCTAAATATATTTTATAAATTAAATCATAAAATAATAAATTAAACTTGAAGCCAATTCTTTCTTAACTAGTTTGATATTGAATGTCTCATCTCCAATTTATTAAAAATTGAAATTGAGATAAAGTCAAAACTTATTTCCATCTTGAATCATCCAGATTTAAATGTATCGTCTCTTAAATTAATTACAATTTTTCTAATAATATTGTTTTTTAAAAAAATGTAAAAATTAAAACAAAACATTCAATTATTAAAAAATGAAATATATATATATTTATATATTTATTCATATAACCTATCTATACTATATATAAACTTGAGATGCTACATGGCATCATTTCAAGCTTTCTCATTATATTACATAAATATATAAATAAATAAATATATTAATATAGAATATAAAATAAGTTAGAAATAAATAAAATATAAAAAGTCATTATTAAATAGTTTACATTAATTCAAATACATTACAACAATTTATTATTATTTATAATTGTTTAATACTAGTCAATATTTGCATTAATTGAAATATACGTAACAAATCTTATATATCAATTTTTTCTAAAATTTTGTAATTACATGTAGTAAAATATAAAATGAATAGAATTGAAAATAATTAAGACATAAACGAGTAGAATATAAAAGGTTATCATTATAATGTTTAGAATCTACAATTCAATTAAATAAACATTACAATAGTTTATTATTATTTATTACATCTTACTATGAACACAATTTAAACTCTACGATAACATTTACAATCAATCAATAGAAATTAAAGCCAGAGATGAGCTAACGTGAATAAGAATTGTGATTTTAAAGGACATTTGAGTCGAAAAATTAAAAAGTTAATTTGAAATTTGTGTCACAAGTTTTTAATATTAATAAAATATGGTAACTAATTATTTGTAATACAATGTTATTTAATAATTATATTTTTATGATTTGAATGATTTTAAATCACTGTCGAAACAATGCACACCCGTGACAGCATCGGGTGGTTTAAGACTTGTGGTATTGTATGGGCAAGAAGTAACATCTGATACACAAATAGGCTGAGACATGTGTACACTGGGATGGGCATATGTGCATTTGTTTGGTCTGGTCATTATATATAGGAAGGAATATGATACCTGGCTTGGAAGAGCTTTAATGTTTTGTATATATACCTTACTCAACTCCAAAGTTTTCTTATTTATGCGAATCCCAACACTTTAAGCAATCCCCTGAAGCTTTAAGACCTATAAGGACCTGGAGAAACACAGTGTTGCATCCGCTACCGTAAACTGCACAACATTTGTGTATTTTTTAAAATTTCTTTTTTTCTTCCCCTGATTAATTAACATTTATTTACAAGACACGATAATGGATACCGGAGAAAGGTATTTCTATAAGCGATCGGGTTCACAGATCACATTTCTAGCCCACTTCTTTGGCTTGCTGTCTCTGATTCTTATGCTTATTTGGTTGCTGCATTATCGTGGCGGCCTCAATCTTGATTCCAATCACAGTTCCATGCGTATATTCAACGTACGTATACTTTGAAATAAATATTATTATATTTGAATGGTCAATTTTGATTTTTTTTAATATTTTTTTGCAGGTTCACCCGTTTCTGATGTTCTTTGGCTTCATCTTCTTTGCCGGTGAAGGTATGAAAAAATTGGCAATATTCTGCTTCATATATTCTCTGTTAATAATGTTAATTGTTTTGCAAATGCAACAGCAATGATGGCATACAAGACAGTATTGGCAAATCACGAAAGCCAGAAGTTCGTTCACTTTTTCCTCCATTTAATAGCAATCACTTTGGGGATTGTCGGATTACATGCTACCTTCAAGTTCCATGACAAGGCCAACATAAGGGATATGTACAGTTTGCACTCTTGGATAGGCATGGGCACCTTTTGCTTGTATATTTTGCAGGTATCTGCTGGATCAAAACATAATCAACATTTCGTGAACAACGCTCGATATCCCCATAACATTAATATATAGAAGTAGCACAAATCATGTGCTAATTAATCATAACTTCGAATTTGATTTATGTTAAAAAAATTTGCAGTGGCTATTTGGGGTGATGGTATTTTTGTTTCCAAGATCAACGGGGACAAGATTAAGGTCTCTGCCGTGGCACATAACAATGGGAAGGGCAATTCTGTACATGGCAATATGTGCGGCGGAGACAGGGTTGATGCAGAAAGCAACCTTTCTGCAATTACAGCAGAACAACGAGTCCACTCTGATCAATTTTCTTGCCATTTCCATTCTTCTATTTGGGCTTTCGGTGGATATCTCCGTAACTCTTGCTCGTCAAGTCTAGTCGGCAAAACCAAGACGCTAAGGATCCACGGTGTGCATAGCTTTATGGAACCACCTCATACATATATATTCCATTTCTTTTTTATTTTTGTGATGGTGGGGGGTTATGTAGATCATGTTGGGTTTGATTTTGTTGGATTGATTGAGCCTGTATTTTGGAGCCTTATATTATTATTTAACCAAATGAATGAAAATCAATAATGTTTTGTTTAGTATTTATAACTCAGAATATTAATTATAAGTTTTTTACGGTGATTATTATAACCTTTTTCAGTTAGATTTGATCTCCAACAAAAATGAAAAGCAAGTTCAAGACCCATATGTCCAGTGCGGTCTAATGGGTCAACTGTGACTCGCATCTAACCCAAAAATTCAAGAAACTAAGCACATGTTGGTCCAAGAACTCAATAAGATTTTTATAATTAAAAAAAAAAAAAGAACTCAATAAGATTTAAGTCGTATTTATATAAGATGAGAACTCTTATAACAAAAAACAAAAAAGATGATGCCTTGTCAAGATGGAGAATATCATAATTGATATTTAATTAAAGAAGATCACAAAAGAACAATAAATTTACTTCCCTTTTACCATGATTTAAAATCTCTCAAAATATGAGTATTTAAATATTTCGAATCTTCAATTATATATTTATGGATCACTTCAATTTACATCGATAAAAAATTATATTAAAAAAAAAATTAAAGAGGTTTTTTTAAAAAAATTTACATCGAACTATATTGCTTTGTTATCCACCGTTCATCAAAACTTGAACATGGAAGAGTGTTCATCACTTGTCAAAACAATATGGAGGGTTTTCAAATTGATTAAAAGACTCGTGATGGCAAGTGTCACTTGTTGTGAAGGGGTTTAGGACATGGGGTCGCTTCATATGACCCATCAACAGATTTAAAATATATTTAGATGATGAGAATCAAAGTTTATTTTAAAAAATGTATCTTGGACCTCTTAAAAGTAATTTAAGAGGGGAGGGTTATCTAAGTTCATGTATGGTATAATTAGTCCTTACAAATATTCGATGTGAGATTCTTAACAGTTTATTCAATAGGCAAGTTACTTCCATTTCTAGAAATTTATAACAAATTTTTAAGGGCAATTGTTGATTCGAATCGTCGAATATGATGTTGAAAAAGAAATATTTATTACGGAGCTTGTTAAAATGAGATGATTAATATATACGGAAGTCTTGGGGTAAAAATCAATTGTCAAAGATAAATACATTGACCTTAATTAAGCATTTAAAACATCTTTTAATTTTATATATATATATATATATATATATATAAAATATAAAATGACTTGGCTACTTGGGAAAAAGGTGCAAGAGAATTGTCTTATGTTCTAATTATTCAAAAGCAATCTTGATGACAGAAACTCATCACCATGACGTTCACCTCAAACCAATAAAATTTATTTCGGGAACAATTTTTTGCAAAACTAATTAAGCATATTGTTAATTCATGACTTGTGATCAAATAATAGACTCCAGATTTGCTGACAAAATGAAATGGTTTGATGCGTTAAGAATCCAGAATTATCTTCGTCGATTTCTGGGGCTCCCACAATTGCATCACATTTATGGGGCCTTTATTGTTTTGTGTCTCTTTCTTTGGCTCAAAATTCCCACTTCATATATATGTATATATTTTAATTATATGAGAGATAAACATTACCAAATACATACACTTGTCCCCCAAATCTCTAAATTGTGAACATGCATGATTAGAGTGTTTTTAACCATTTCTAACTCTGTAAAAATATGCATGTAATATACTTTCATCCTTTATTCGAAATTAAATGTCTTATTTTCTATCTTGAGTAATGTTAAAATTAACTCAGTTAAATTATTTTTAAATCAAAATGAGATATTTAATTTCGTATAGAGTAGAACGTAATTAATAGAATAAATTTACATGTTCCTAACTATAGTATTTTAGTATATTTTATACACCTTTTATTTATAGTCACTCAAGTCATTAATGAATTAATTAAATATTATAATAAATTCACCTATTAATTAGCTTCACCTAAAAGTACCTTTAATAAATGAAAACATTTATGAATGAAGGAAAAAATATCAATCGTGAAATATATGAATAAAAAACCTTTTCACATTCAATTCTTGGGTTAACGTAAAAGTGTTGTAATCGCTATTCAGAGATGAAAATCATTCCTTGTGACCCTAACCGATAAAGAACTATAAGGAGGCAAACCAGTTTAGATAAGTCTTATGTGATCGACTGAACTTAAGAAGTCATTGATGAGTTTAAACTTGGAACCTTAAATTCTATACAATAGTATATTATCTTAATTTTGTGGTAAAGGTGTTTTTTTCCCCCCTCAAGATATCTCATTAGAGAGAAAAAACATAAAAAATGAAACATAAAAAACATTTCTTCCGTTTGCAATTAAATATCTTCATCTCTGTTTCAAGTTATCTGAGAATAAATATTTCATTTTCTTAAATAATTAAAAAATTATTAAGAAATTGATATGATTAAATTTAAAATAAAATAAATAAATTATTTTTTTTAAAAATGCATGCATCTTGAATTTTCCATAATTTGATTATGGAAAACCGGTGGGTCCTCGAAAAGTGATCCTAATTAATTGTTTTTTTGTCATCCAAATCAAATCATGAACAAATACTAAAGGTTAGACAGCACAGCTCCACATAAACAAGAAACGGAAACAATCTTCCATTCTTTGTTCTCTGCTTTGTCTCGTCCTCTTCCTTGGGTACCTCCGTTTCCCTTCCTTTTTTCCTTTAATTGAAAGAAAAAACAAAGTTCTATATGATACCAATAAATTTTTTTTTTAAAAAAAAAAAACAAAAATCTTGTCTTTTTCTTCTTTGTCGAGGATTTATGTGGTGGTTGTGGTTGTGGTTGTGGAGGGACTTGGAGATTATGTATAAATAAATATCTGTGCTTATTTCTATCTGCCTTGCAGTTTGGTGAGTGCAAAATCAAAATTATGGCACCGAAAGGACGGTACTCCACTTCCGAGTCTCGAGCTGTGTTTCCTATCACCATGTTTGCTCACTTGCTGTTGGTAGCAGTTCTGACTCTCATGCTTGTATGGCTTCTCCACTTCAGGGAAGGCTTCTCTTTTACCTCCGACGACAAGCAGAAGCTTTTCAATGTAAATACATCTTCTTCTTCTTCTTCTTATATTACTTTTTTCCATTAATTTAATGGCTTCCAATTAATATTAATTGTTGTTCATTTCATCATGTGCTCTCTCTGCAGCTTCATCCTTTCTTCATGGTTTTGTTCCTTCTGATTTCCGGTGAAGGTAATTTAATTGGAAAACCTCTTCTTTTAGAAATTATTTTAAAGATGATGATAAGAAGAAAGCTTGAGGTTCTGCTGGCCTTTCACAAATCAACAAATACGTCGAGACAAATGAACTTGTTACCATCAAGCATGCTTTTTTTATGATTTATGATTTATCTTTTCTTTTCTTTTCTTTTGCTTTTTCAGCATAGGTTGTTCTACCTTTTTGAGTTCAATTGCACTATTTAATTTAATTTAATTTTTTCTTTTTTTGGCCTTGTAGCAATCATGATCTACAGGACAATCCCTGCATCAAGACAGACTCACAAAGTAACACACCTGACCCTTCATTTAATAGCTCTTCTTCTTGGGATCATTGGAATAGTTGCAGTATTCAAGTTTCACCATGACCTTGGAATTCCCCAAATGTACACCTTGCATTCCTGGTTTGGCATCTCTACCATCTCCTTGTTTGCCCTTCAGGTACAAATTTTTATTTATTTATTTTTATTAAAATGGAAAATTGAATAGTAGTAATATATTTATTTAATGGTTTTTTACAACTTTCAGTGGTTGTTCGGGTTCTTTGCCTTCTTCTTCCCCCGTGGAGACATGTCAAAAGGGGGAAGGTTTTCACCGTGGCATATTCTGTTGGGGCTTGTCATCTTCTTCCTGGCCATAATCACAGCTTCCACCGGCATCACTGAGAAATTCCTTTTCTTGAACTTACAGAGAACCCGAGAAGCCCGGATCCTCAACTTCACCGCCCTTCTCATTTTTCTCTTTGGAGTCTCCGTTTTATTCACTGTTCTTCAGCGCTATTGGTAGAGCAGATCATCTATATATATAGCTATTTGTTTATTTTTTATTTGGGAAATCTTTCTATATTTAGAACAATTCAGTTCCGGTTGTTAGGAGAATTGAATAACTCATGTGTAATAATTCTAATTCTTTTCCTATGTATACGTTTGCGTATTTGTTTGATAATGTAATGCATTGGGTTCTTTTTTGTTGGTTATTTATGGGATATATAAAATGATACTCCATGAGATTTGTTATGGTTTTAAAACCTCATATAAAAATAAAACCTTATCTTCCTTGTTAATCAAAAGAATTTTGAATTTTTTAAAGAACACAAAAATAAAATCTTTTAAGAAAAATCCTGCTATAAATCGATGGAAAATTATCTCGTATCAAGGACTAAGGAAGTTTAATGCACAAGTTAGTCCTCAACAGACATCAAATCAAAGAAATTGCACACATACCTTACGGTAATTAATTATTGACTCAACATTTGAAGGATCACTGTCAATGGTGCATCAAGAGCTTACATTTGTGTTGCAATCAATCAATTATGAATCTTCTTTAATACATGTTGCATGATTCAAAAGCTGAAAAGCATTCTTCCTATCCCACTGAGCACGTAATTGAAGATAAATCTTTAATTGATTCTATTACCCTATTGTTTATGTATGTTAACGTTTATGCTGAGATTGCACATGTTATGCAAGCATTGGTCCTTTCCTCTAGGATACGTCCTACAAAATGACTCCCAGTTTGTGCGGGTAAAAGAAGCCGAAGCAAGGATGTTCCAGAACAGGGCAGACGAGGCATGTAGGGAAGAAGATGGTTACAAGAGAATGATTAGAGTAAAAAGTGAGAAACTGGAAGATGAATATGGTGAGAAGCTAGCCAAGCCGTGTCTGCAAGAACGAGAACCAGAAATAGAACTAGTCAATCCCACTTGATGCCAAACGAACAAAACAAATAAAAAATACATAGCAGGAATTGAATGAATCATTCAGCTATTTCTATGTTAAGACGGCACATCTTTAGGTATCATACTTGCAACCTATTGTGATTCTGCTGACCATAAATTCCTATGCAGAAAGCTCCATCCTATGGAGAAACACAAATAGAATACAGAAATACTATGAAGAAAAAAGCATTTTTCACCAGAAAAACAGTTAAAGGTTACAAATAACTGACCACTTCAAATTGCAGACCAAATCCTAGAATACTGAGAAGCAGAAGAAATCCATATGAACTTAAAAACTTTACAGTACAACCATTGTAACCGGGGGAGCGGGGGGGAAGCTGAACAGAAAACAAAAACCAAATGCCAAAAAAGGTGAGAAATCACAAAACAAATGTCAGGGCCATCTTAATTGGATAACAATGTTAGTTTTGCAAGATAAAGAAGAGGCAGAGAATGGTCACACCCATTGTTGTTTTGTAACCTCCATTCTCTGCAACAATCCAGCAATCTCGGCTTGCATCCTCATCTTCATCTTGTAATAATCACAATGCGAATTTTCCAAAATCTCAAGTTCCTCTAGTCCTTTCCGATGCCTTTCCTTGGTTTCTTGCAGACACAGCTTGGCTAGCTTCTCACCATATTCCTCTTCCAGTTTCTCACTTTTTACTCTAATCATTTTCTTGTAACCATCTGCTTCCCTACATGCCTTGTCTGCCTTGTTCTGGAACATAATTGCTTCGGCTTCTTTTACCCGCACAATACTGTCCAAGCTGTCAAAACCATCTTTCTTAGGTTGTTTGACAGACCATTCATCTTCTATCACCTTGTTGTTCATTGCAGAAGTTTTGAATCCATTATGATGAATATCGACAGGCATAAAATCCTTCCCGTAGAAGCGAGAGTTCAGGAGAACAGAGTTGGGAGGTGGAAGAGATGCCACTTCATTTCTAACTGGTGCCTGCGCAGCTGAAGAAGCAAAGTCTGAGAAGCCATCTGCATCTAGAAGAGATGGCAGAATAAAATGCAGAGTCAGAATTCAATTTGTCTTGTACAGCAAATATTGAAGAAAATGAAAGAGTATCCAAAATCAAATGGGACAACATTATCACTTTTGCTAAAAGCACACAACCATGAGATCAAACAAAAAGGAATGTGGTGACAAATAGATGGAAAATTTGGAAGAACATGGATGACTTTCTGCTCTTTTCATAAAAATGATACTGCATTTCAGTGGAGTAAAGAGAAGGGAAAACAAAAGAAATATTCAAACCTGCTCTCAGAC
>JAOXNR010000584.1:0-10918 GCA_028571225.1 Parsonsia alboflavescens
TTGGGGTGATTTTTTAGTACAATCGTTTTCACACTATTTGTTTATTGGTGGAAATCAACCCGAATTCCACAACATAACTCAATTGAATCACCTGATTTCCTTTCTTACTGTCAAAATTTCTTCAGTCTCTTTTTGTTATAGTAATCCGAGTTCAAGTTTGCCACAGTTATGGTTGCATTCATACACCTTACATAGAAATTAATTTATAATTTCAGTTATTGTCATGCATATATTTTATAAAAGTACTAGTTGTTGTTTTTTTTTTTTTTTCAATTCTCTGTAACTAACTAATTTAATCGAACCTTATTGTCACTATTTGCATATTTGGAAAAAAAAAAAAAAAAAAAAGTGGTATGATAAATTCTTATTAAAATTTCAAATTCAATTTTAGACAACTTAAAATATTTAGTTAGGTATTATGCCAACCTAATTAAACATCACATTATTTATTTATTTAATATTTTTAAATTACTGTTTACCTTTATAAAATACAAATATTATTTTAAAATATATAAATTCCGTACTTTTAAATCACTAAACATGTTGTTAAATTGTCAATTAAAAGCTTTTTAATCCATTTTAAAATATATATATATTTAAGAAATAATTAAAAGGTTATTTGAAACTAAAAATTAAATAAGACCCTAGGTTTGGAGTTGTACTAACCTGCTAAAGAAAGATGTGCTTGACGTGGGTCGGGTCTACTAAAGTTTACTTAGAGAAAAAAACCCATTTAGTTAAACATTCGGCTAGTTTAATAACGGCTTAACCCCATAGTCAACCAATACCGATTATATAAACTCTTGAGTCTTAGTCGGTCTTTCCTAAAGTAAAAGTAAGGAGGTAGTTGCCCGAAGGAGCATAGGCGAGTTGGCATGATATAAGTGACGTTTGGTTAACTTCAACAGTAGGTCGAGGTTCAAACCTCGATAAGAATAATATCTCAAATTGATTCGGTAAGTGGTTATCTTAGCAAGGGTTTCATCCTGACCTGACAGCTTATCTATTGCGTCATGTCCTCTACTAATTCGTGCACATCTCTCGATTTACAATCCATCAAGGGGCCTCTATAATCAATGGGAGGGGTTTCATCCACAAGGGACTTTTTCCTTAATCCGAAGTCAGGAGGTAGTTGGACTAGCTTGAAGCCAGGGAATTGCCATGGTAAGAAATCAATAAATTGTTAAAAAAATGTTAAGTTTATACAATTCGAAAGTTTTTTATATATAGATATTTGAGTGGGTAATATTATTAAATAGATTTTTTTTAAAAAAAATCGATCAAAAGATTACAATATCCAATCGAAATTATTTAGAGACAAAAGAAGTCAAAAAAAATTATTAATTACCCGTGTTTTCGAATAGTGAAGGATTAAATTCTAAAATATATAATAACTCATAAACTCTTTTATAAAATTTCATGAATATTTACTATTTCTTTTTTTTTTTTTAACCGAATGAATCTTTCTTACTCCAATTTTATATATATATTTTGACTAATAATTTTTTAAATATTTTAACTAAATTAATTCATTATTTTTTCATCCTTGTACATCAACTTTAAACGATCAATATCCTAAATTAAAGAAAGTATTAATTTATTTTATAAAATTATACATAGTGGTAAGGGGATGAGATGAGATTGGTGGTTATCTTTTATATTTACTTTTTCATCCAATAATAATAGAAAATTAAAAGTGGGTAAGGCCATGGTTTCCAAGAAATGATAAGGAAGCCGAAGTTAGCACTACTTGAAAACGAATATTGGTGAGTTGTGCTGATGATGGGAGTGGAAGAATTCTGTGGAAAACTAACGGTCGATGGGTCAGCGTTTCCAGGGTTTTAGGATAAGCATGGAAGATGGAGAAAAAATAAAATAAAAGGAAAGAAACCAGAGGCCGAGAGACCAAAGGGCGCCCACAGAGCACACAGAAACTCTAAAAACCAGACTATGGCTTCCACAAAACCGGGAGTTGTTCTTTGTCCTTCCTGTACTCGGTTTCTTTCCCTCACGCGCGATTGACAGGTTTCCTTTAGTCACTCCCCACGTTTAATTAAAATTATTATTTTTATTATTATAACTATTTAAAAATTTGTACATATTTTGCGTTTTTAATGTTATTTTTTATATTGTTATCTAGTTTTAATGGTTTTACAAATGCTCAATACATTGCATATTTTATTTTAATCCGAGATAAATTTTATATAAAAAACAATATCTGTAGCATCATGTAGTAAACTTTTTAGTAACTATATTAAAATAAATATAAGACACTCAAAAAATAGATTTAATTTTAGGTATAAAAACTATATATGTTATATTTTCACAACTTGAAATTGAATATATTCATTTATATTTTGAGTCATTGTTAATTAAATGTCTCATTCTGTAAATTAATTATACCTTTATAATCTTTTAGTTGCTTCATCCATCTTTTAATACAATTTTACATTTTCTCGGAAAGTCATCAACACATTTTAGTGACATAATAATAATACTCCAAAAATAACCAATTAATATTCTCCTATCTTTCCAATTGATAGGCAAAACAAGTACAATCTGAATAATCTAACCAAAATAATCTCAAATACTTACTCAAATGTAAGGGGATTTGATCCAATATTATTTAGTGAGTGTCGGAAACCTCCCGAGTCATCGACCTTATATAAGCTCAGGAAATTACCCACTGAGCCATGAACTTCTACCTAATGAGTTTTAATCTATCTCATAGACCTCCCATGCCTCGACTAAACATCTATAACACCTAACATACAGCTCATTAGAAGGTTGTGGAGTTGGTTCATAGGTCATTAATGACCTCATAACTCTTACACCAGAGACTTGCATGGTAAGGTATTTGACATTATGAAAACTTCACAATTCTAAGAGCAATTTGTTGGATTTGACCTCATAATTATCATAAATGCTTATTTTCAAGCAATTGAGATTGATTCCAAAAGGTAACTTTTTATTTGATAGACATTATCAAATCACATATGAATTACACAAATTGAATTCATTCAATTTTACTCTCAACGAATACTGACTTAGGCATTAAAATTTTCTTCAAAGCGACAGCCCACGTCGGTGATCTAAATCTTTCTGGCTGTGATTACGGGCGTAGTCACTGTTTGGGATAACCTAAAGATCGTTTTTGAGCTCCACCATCAATATTAAAAGATAATAATAATAATAATAAAAGTGGATAGAGAAAAATAAGTCAATCCAAATTTATACTTGTATTTATTATTATTTTCTTTTTTAATGGTGTTCGAGCTACCTCTCATACATCTCGACTGTTCTGTTAGGACTTGCCATTTAATAAGGGTAAAATATGTTGGAAGATCAAGCTAAACGAACAACATGTAATATGCAATCTACACCTATTAACCACTTAGTCACACCCTTGGTGCTTATACGTGTACTTAATTTGTGAAACGGATAGGTTATAGGGGTTATATATATAAAAAATGCTATCGAATGCTACAAAGCACATCTTATAGAATGTTAAAGTTAAATCTCTAACGGTCAACTATCTTTTTAAAATAAAATAAAATTTAATCAAATACTTCTAAAATTTAGTTTATAAAAAAAATTTGAAAAACCAATTTTTTATAAAAGAATTTATTTATTTTATTAACAACTGATTTTTAAAATGTTTTCCGTAACACTTATGTACATATATATATATTTATATAGCACATTTAAAATGTAAATTTTGAGATTCGAATCTTCATCGAATGATTATATTACCTCAAACTTTCCAATTCACCTGTACCCCTAAAACTTATTTACTATGCTTGATTGAGGTAGAACTTGAGACAAACCTTCAAAATATTTTATTTGTAAAATCAAACTCGAATGTTTTACTCGATTAAGTTCAAGCCAATTGTCTAATCTATAAAAGAAATATTGCTGAGTAAAATTGAAGGTTATTGGGGGCTGATTCGACTCACCTACAATCCCGAGTTGGCTTAACAAAAAAAAAAATTCTTGGGAAATGTGAACAAATATTTGCTCAAAAAAAAACTCATTATTTCCTCTAATTCACTGTTCTGTTTTTCTGGGCAAGGACTGCCGCGTGAATGAGGTGAAATTCCGTATATTATGTGGCGAGCCGCCATGACTGGAGATTCAAGTGACGACACGTGTTCTTCCATATTCGTCCCATAGTTTTGGACCCATTTGCATGGCATTTCCACTTTATTAGCTCCTCAATGAAATTACTGATCTACCCCATCGTTGTGGTATCCTGAAAAGACAAATTTGACATCCGAAGACGTCTCTTGTCATATAGTTCGTCACGAGGATGTGACTCGGAGCAGAGGTAACGATGAAATGGATATTTTGGTCCAAACAAAAATCAGCCAAACAAAGTTTGAATTGAAGAAATTTTAAATTTTTCTTAATTTTTTTTAAAAGACAACAAAAATAAATCATAGCCTTATATATTAGGTTAAAAATAATTATTTATAATCTGTCAATATTTAAAATTTTTATAGAATATGTAGAAGGAAATAGAAAATAAACTAATACTCACTTCGTCTCTATTTGTTGTGTGTAATCATTTTCTTAATTTTAAGAGTAAATTTTTTTTGTCTAAAATAGTGATAGAAAAATATTTTATGAAAAAAAAATGCACGAGTAATATTTAAAGATTGTGGATAATAATATATTACAAGGAGCAAGAGAAGAAATATAATTTAGCGTATAAATTATCTTCGTCACTTAAACTAAATATAAACGTAAGTTGATATGAATTATTGATCTATTTTATACTTATGTTTAACGTAATTAAATTTCACCGTGACTAGTGCATATGAATCATTAAATTTAGAATCACTTTGACTTAAAAATCAATAAATTTAAGAGTAGACTATAAAAATTACTAAATTAAAGAATGAACTATAAAGATTAGTAAAAAAAAAAAGAGGACACAACGCAATTATTAAATTATAAAAATTAACTTACCCCTAAACAATTTAAAAATTCAGAAAAAGAAGAAAAGGCCCTATTTTCCCTTTATAATATACGCAAAAAGTTCCACAGTTTCTGAGTAAAATTTTAAACAATCCACTTAATAATTTAGATGATTTGTAAGTTTCATGACCAAGAAGTGTCAATAATCCAGCGTAACCTGCGACGTTTTGCCTTCAACAAAATTTGGAAAATGCCAAAAGAAAGCAATACCATGAGCTGAAGAAAAAGGAGGGGCAATTAGAAGAATTCACATCATCAGATTTCCTCCGCCCATCACAAACAAGTGGCCTTCATGACTTCCT
Organism: Parsonsia alboflavescens; assembly: GCA_028571225.1. Classification (NCBI taxonomy): domain Eukaryota; kingdom Viridiplantae; phylum Streptophyta; class Magnoliopsida; order Gentianales; family Apocynaceae; genus Parsonsia; species Parsonsia alboflavescens. The sequence continues at coordinate 5,283 of JAOXNR010000584.1, forward strand.
CCTTAACAAATACCGCTATGGAAAACCACTTGCGGCGCCCCTAATTCCACATTCTAACCCACTGAATACTGCCTTACTTCCTCCTAATAAGACCCCATTTTCTCTCTCATTTCTCCCACGATGCCCGCTCTTCAAGTTTCTCTCTATTCACAATCTTTTCCTTGAATTTCCTTCTCCATTTTTCATCCATTTCTTGAATTTCCTTCTCCTGGGTGCTGTAAGTAACTACTAAAATCAGAAACATGCGGATGAGTTGTAATGGTTGTCGGGTTTTGCGCAAGGGTTGCAGTGAAAAGTGCAGCATTAAACCTTGCCTTCAGTGGATCAAGTCGCCTGAAGCTCAGGCGAACGCCACCGTCTTTCTGGCCAAATTTTATGGCCGCGCGGGGCTGATCAATCTCATCAATGCTGGTCCCCAACACTTGCGTCCTGGTAATTTCATCTTAATAATACTTCCAAATTGAAAAGAAAGTTTTCTTTTCTTTCTAAGCTTTTTTTTAAGGGGAAAATTGAAGAAATTTTGTGATTTTTGCAGCGATTTTTAGATCCCTGTTGTACGAGGCTTGTGGACGAATTGTTAATCCAATTTATGGCTCCGCCGGGTTGTTGTGGTCTGGAAGTTGGAACCTTTGTCAATCAGCAGTCGAAGCGGTTCTGATGGGCTCTCCGATTACACAAATCTCCGCTGAATCGGCTGCATGTACCACGAGCCCACCCCTCAAGGCTTGTGATATTCGGCACTTGTCCAAAGACGAAAGCTCGGCTACTCCAGCCGGTAGAGATCTGCACAAGGTAAAAACTCGAGGAAAATTCAAGCGAACAGCCTCAGCCGCGAAGTCGAAGGTTAGGGCGGAGTCACCTGATGTTGATGACGCGGCTCGGGTGATGTGGAGCTGGAGCCATAAAGAGGATTTTGCTGGTTCCCCAAGCCGTGACTCGGGAGTGAGTCAGCATGTCGAACCGCTGATTCGCGGTGGTGAGAGCGGTGATGGTGACAGCGGTTCGGTGGGTACTGTGGAGGCTTCCCTGGCTAAGACGGATGATCGAGCAGAGGTAGGTGAGGTTGAATTAGAGCTGACCCTTGGATTGGAGCCGACCCTTGGATTGGAGCCTGTAACGAAAGAACGGAAAGCGGGGCCCAACAACAAGGTAGGAGTTGAGATTAACGGTTCCGATGACTCTTCCTGTAGGACGGTGCTGGAATTAGATTGTAGCGTGTGAGGGTTATTATTATTATTATTTTCTTTTTTCCGCCTTTTTTGCAAGGGAGGTGCAGAAAGGACAAGTTTTGATAGCCGCGAAATTGGTTCTAATAATTTTGTTTATAGGATTAAATTTTGGGGGTTTTAAGGTTCGTAAAATTGGAAATAGTCGCTGACTTTGTACCGGATATCCTGTACTTTCTGTGTAGATTGAGGGACCAATTTCTTTTATGTTCATCCAAAATCAAATGGGGATTTGTTGGAACCCTTTTTGATTATGAAGATGGGATCTTGCATCCAACAATTTTGGACAGTACTTCCCTCGACGTGAATTTTTTCTAAAAGAAAATGGAGCAACATTGGTGACCGATTGAGATTGATTTCAAATCGAGAATTTTGATCAAATTTAATTTAATTTTTAAAATGAAATTTTTTAAAAAAGGTTTGTGTCGAAAATAAATACTCCTTCGTCTCAAAACTGATTCTCAACGCTACATTCAATTTGATTTTAACATATCTTATCAATACTATTATTCTTTAGATCAAATGTTTATTATTTGAACTTTAAAAAAAAATAAAGAATTCATCTGGAATTTTATATAATTAATAGTATTTTATTTTTTGAGTTAATATAAAATTTTAAATTAAGATTTTATTGTGAGTTAGTGAATATAGATTTTAAAATTAAGAAGGAGAAGGTGGTGGTTATGAATCTTATATTAATTTTAAAAAAAATGAGATGTATAATTTTAAATATTTAAAAATTGAAGTAAGAGTAGACAAATCTATATTTAATACTATTTATATAAATTTTAAAAAAATGAGTTGAGTTTGTTCATTTCACACTATAACAATATCAATTTATTAAGAAAATTTTAACTAATTTAAGAAAAGAGATTTTTATTTCTAAACAACTTAAAATGGAAATGTGGACATTCAATCGTGGATAGATGAAATATATAAAAGTAGTGCACATAGCACAAGAGGTTGATAGGTGTCATTTAGTCTTATCATTATCTGAATGATTTATTTTAAAAATATATTTTATTTTGATTTGAGACTGAAGTATTATCCCACATCGCTAGACTAACAAGCTTATAAAATTGGCAGATTATAAGTTTAAAGATTCATACCTTTTTAAACCTTTTGGTTCATTTATTTAATGTTCTTATTAGTTTAATATTCGATACGTAAGCCATTGACCCACATGATTTTAAAGTCATTTTTAGTAATTTTTTGTAGGATTCTAAAGTTCAAATTTCTTAATCGGTAAAAAAAAGTACTTTGTATGAAATTTATGTATAATACAAATAATTAATATTATATATTAAACACCATTAATAAGATTAATATATAAACATTATAAATTATATAATGCAAGGCTTTATGTTTTATGCCTTTTTTTTTTTCAAGAAAGAAACATAAATATAATGTAATAAAATATAATATAATGATAATTGGTCTTAAATTATTTTTTGTGTCTAAATATAAATAAAATATAGTATAATATGAGGATACTAATGAAGTTTTGAAATTTAAACATTATAAATTTATAAACTTTAATTTATAATTTTTATATTGGAGTAATGAGCTTCTAAAAGGCTTCAATCTCCTTTGCTAGGGGTGGCAATATGATTTGTTTTTTAATGGATGTCCAAATCCATTATATAATAAATGGATATGGATAACTTATTTCAAATAAATAACTCTAAATGGATGTCCATTTATATTTATTATATCCAATATTTACTTATTTAGAAGTCAATCATGAGTCAAATACTTTATTAATCGTTGAAGTAATTAAGGAAAAAGAAAATAATTAAGCTGAAATTTGAACATAGTGGAATAAAAAAAATAATAAAGGCAGAATCCTTTTCCCCCGAGACCCCATCTTCCACTAACCCGGTTTAATTTCATTTACTCTTTCATAGTTCCTTTCATTCATTAACCCTTAGCCCTCCAACGCCAACCCCTCTCAACTAGATGCAGCCCCAGTTTTGCCTTTAACTGTGCTTTTCTTTTTCTCTTCCTATCTTCATTTTCTCCTTTTCTTTTTAATTTTTTATTTCTCTTTACATTATTTTGAAATTTTATTTTTTTAAATTTGTGCATATATCGTTATACGGCATATGAAAGAAAAGAAGGTAAAAAATACAAATAATTTTTTTAAAATTTTTTTGATATTTGAAGATTAAATTAAACATTCTTCACCCCCACTGGCATATAACTTGTTTTCACGATGAAAGGTGAATAACAAATGTGTTTTTTTCTTTACAATTAGACCTCCACCCTCAACTCACCCAGTTATGCCCTTCAATCATGTAGTTATGTTGGAGAAAAGAATAACATTGTTGAGATGAGTTTTTTTTATCTTTAATTTATATAAATAAATAAATAAATAAATATATATGTAGATTTCAATTCATAAAAATAAAGATCTGAAATTCAAAAGAAAAAAACTGAAAACTAAAAGTTGAAGTTAAATTTAAAAATTAAATAAATGAACCAAAAAAAAAAAAACTCCCTCCGTTTGGGTTTGAATGTCTACATTTTCATTTTGAGTTGTATAGAAATGAATGTCCCATTTCCTAAATTAGTTAAAATTTACTTAAGAAATTGATATTTTTAAGTATGAAATGAACTAAATCAACTCATTTTCTTAAAAATTGTGCAAATCAAAATGATACATTCAATGCCGAACGAAGGGAGTTGTTTTTTTTTAGCAGATACTTTTTAAAATCAAATTTATTTAGGTTATTAATCTTATTTTATATACTTCTTAATAATAATAATAACAACAACAACAACAACAATAAATGTTATCTTTAATATAAAATTAAAAAACAAATTGAAATTAAAGTTAAGGGAAAATTTGAAATAAAAAGAAAAAAGTGTTAAGAAAAAAGAAAAAAGAAAACTAAAAATAATTAAATGGATGTCCATGGATATTCAAACCATTTACATCCATTTATAAATGGATGTAAATGGTTTGGATTCCATTTAACTTTATCCAAAACTATTTAATTGTCCAAATTGCCACCCCTACCTGTTACATATTAATTCTGTCCAAGTTGTTTACTTTATCTCTTTCTCACTAGATAGATATTAAAATTAAGGAAAGAGATAATTAGGAAGAGTGGTCAAATTAGGCCTCTAAAGAGATAAAAGAAAAAATATTAAGTTATACTTATCATGTGTAAATATTCAATTTAAAATATTTTCAAGAATCAAAGATTATATAAATATGTAAATATATATTTTTATATTTTTATATATAAAATTAAATGATTTAAATATCTAGAAAATAAATTATAATCATACGATTAATTAAATTACTTAAAAAGAAAATAATCTTCACATAAATTAAAAATGTTAAATTTTCATATATTAAAAAATATAAGTATCATGAATTAAATAATTTGTTAAATTTAATTTAAATATGAAAATTTGAATATATTTATGGTAAATATATTAAAAACAAAAATTTTATCTTTTAGAAGACCTTCTTTTTTTCTATTAATGTATATATAAAATTTCTTTGAAATTATTTAAATTAAAGAATCATGTAATATATATTATTTTATTAGGTGGTGTAGAAAAAATGTTAAAAAATTCAGAGTCTAATATTTATTTACAATCAAGCGTATAGTAAAGAGTTAAAACAATTTGATTTTATTAGCTTCTAATTAAGATCATATAAAACTCTATATTATTCCTTATTTTAAAAGAATTATAAGGATACAAAATAGTAACCCGACGGACAACACTAAAAAAAGGTACAAAATACTAGACTCAAGATATAATATAATTTTAAAAATCTATAATAAACCATAATGACATACATACATACATACATATTAACTAATATTACATCAGTCATTATTTATAACTCATCAGTCATCATTTTGTAAAATTAAGAAAATTTTTTTTCCTAAAATGTCCTTTATGTAAGATTTGAATTAAGAAGAGAGTTTTGGAAGGAGAGAGGGATGGATAGCTTAGACATGGGTAATAAAGAAAAAATACAGTCAACTATCTAATAAACTAATAATAGTGGCTTTTAATTAGTGATAATAAAAGTTAGCTCTAACAATTTATAATAGTGACAGAGAAATTTTAAATTTAATTAATTGAGTTTTTCTAAAAATTAATTATATATAGGTATTTCTCATTTTTGAAATTTTAGACAAATTTTATTTTGAACTGATGGTGAATCACACATTAAATTACTTTTCCTTAAATATATTTTTACTTTTAATTTTATTATTTCATATTTTATACAACTATTATTAATGACTTCTTTTATATTGTACAGGTTTGTACTCTAGTTGAATACTAAAAGTGAAAACATCTGGTCCGTGGAGGCAAACGGAAAGTTTTGCAGCCATTAAATCAGGCAAAAGAAACGTGACTTGCCATATCTTATTGTGTTTT
>JAOXNR010000585.1:0-41572 GCA_028571225.1 Parsonsia alboflavescens
TACAAAGAGATAATATCACATTAATTCCTACTCATAAGAATAATATCTCTTAATAAATAATTAAGGACGTAGGAAGATAATAAATAAATAAAACACTTTATTTATTAATAAGATAATTACATGCTCTAGGGCATACTAATATAATAGTAAATGTCCTATGCAAAAAGGCATTTGATCAAATAGGAATAGACGGGGAGCTTGCTCATAAGTTCAGACACCACTCTGACCAGTTTTAATGGTAGCACGACCTACGCGAATGGGATTCTTTGAGTCCTAACTACAATCAGTGTAAGTGGCAGGACGGTTACCGAGGTCATGCATTGGATAGTGGTCGATGCCCCTAGAACCTACAATGCAATCCTGGGCAGGAGGGGGTCATGGATTTGAGAGCAGACATCTCTTTACTCAACTATAGCATGAAGATCCAGGTTGGAGATGCCTAGATTGTACTAGAAGGGGGACAAATAGCTCACTGCAGAATGCTAAATTGCTAAAGGTAATGAAGAGAGCTCGACTTCCGAAAATGGAATGATGACCTCAATATTCAAGCAGCCAGCAAAGGAGGAAAGGTGTTCCTTAACCCAAAATTCCCTGAGAAAGTGATAAAAATAAGAGAGTTGTTAAGTCCTAAAATCAAAGGGAAGCTTGTGCACTCCCTTCAAGAGTGCCTAAAGGTCTTCGCCTGGCAACCTAACGACCTAAACGTGGTGGACCGAAAGATAGCGGAACACTGGGTCGAACTCAAGCCAGGTGTCAAGCCAGTGAAGTAGAAGAATAGGACCTTTACCAATGAGCGAAACGAGGTCATAGCTCGAGAAGTCCGAGCTCTTCTTGTTGCAGGAATCCTGGAAGAAGTGGTTTACCTAGAATGGTTGGCCAATCCAGTGGTTGTTCCAAAGAAAGAAGGGACCTAGAGAATGTGTGTGGGTCTCACCACGCTAAACAAATACCTTGAAAACGATTCCTACCTATTCCTAAGCTTCGATCAAATGGTGGACTTAACATCTAGATATCAGTGGCTGTGCTTCTTGGATGCCTATAAGTTGTATCACCAAATCCTATTGGAGATGGAAGACATCGAAAAGACCATGTTCAACAAGAGGTCGCGACCTATTACTATACCAAAATGCCGTTTGGTCTTAAGAATTCAAGGGGAGAATTTTAGTGAGTTTTGAACAAGGTGTTCAAGAACCAGCTGGAGAGGAACATCGAGGTCTACGTGGATGACATTGTGATTAAGTCCAGCACCTCTGATGATTTTATTGAAGATATCAGGGAGACTTTCCGAACCCTAAAGGCTACCCACGTGCAGCTCAACACTGAAAAATGCACCTTTGGAGTGTCTACAGGCAAATTCCTGGGCTTCATTATATCAGAGTGACACATTGATGCCTACCCAAACAAAATAAAAGCACTGTTGGACATGGAACCATCTCAAAATATCAAAGAGATTCAGAGTCTAATGGGGAAGATGGTAGCACTAGGAAGTTTTGTTAGCAAAATGGCAAAAAAAGGAGAAAAATTCTATGATGTCATAAAGAAGCCAAAGGATTTCCAGTGGACTGAATATTGTCAAATAGGTTTTGGAAGATTGAAAGATTTCCTACGAAAGTCTAGACAGCTCGTCTCTTCAAGGCCAGGGGAAGAATTCATGGTGTACCTTACCACAATTGGAAAAGCAGTTAGCTCGATGCTACTGGTAGAAAGGTCAGGTTCACAATTTCCCATCTATTATGTAAGCCATTTTCTCCAAGGTCCCGAAATTTGATATTCAGACCTCGAAAAATTTTTGTATCTCACTACCTCAAGGAAGCTAAAGCCATATTTTGAAGCTTACCCGATAATAGTATTGACCAATTTACCACTAAAACAAGCTCTAGCAAAACCCGAGCTATCAAGCAGGATAATGAAGTGGTCTCTTGAGCTCTCAAGATATCAAATTGAATTTGAGCCAAAGAAAGTAATCAAAGCTCAAGCTCTCTCAAACTTTGTAGAAGAATGCACCAGAGCTCGACTAGAGCACGTAAGCACTAGTGAAGATAATGTTTGGACAATATATATAGAAGGCTCCACGGAAAAGGAAAATTCAGGTGCGATAATAGTATAGATCAGCCTTGAGAGAGTGAGAATCCCATACTCTGTGAAGTACAACTTTCCAACCTCAAATAATGAATCCGAATATGAAGCTCTTTTAGCAAGTCTAAGACTTATAAGTGTTCTCCAAGTCCAGAAATTTCACGTTAAAACTGAATCACAAGTTATGGCTAGCCAAGTTGCTGGAGAATACAAAGCTAGAAAGGATAACATCATATCTCAAAAGAGTAAGGGATATCACATCTAAACTTGCACATTTCCTCATCGAGCAAATACCAAGAGAGCAAAATGCAGAGGCAAAAGCATTATCGAAAGTCTACCGAGAGATAGTTGGGACGAATGTAGAGCTACTGGTGGAGCAATTATACTCTCCGACCATAAACCAAGACGAGAACTTGGTTATAGAGGATCAAGTAGACTGGAGATATGCAATCTACAAGTTCCTTGAGGATGGCGACCTTCCATAAGGCCCCAAAAAAGCTCGCCAAGTTCGAAGATGGTAACCACGCTACGTATTTATAGGAGATGATGAAGCATACAGGAGGTCATATACCTGCCCATTACTCAAATGCTTAGGGAACCAAGAGGGATAGTATGTCATCGCAAAGGTACATAGTAGGATATGTGGATCACAAATAGGAGCTAAAACCATCGCCAAGAAAATACTAAGGACAGGGTACTATTGGCCTTCAATGGTTTCAGACATTGTGAAAACCAAACAAAATTGCACAAGCTGCCAGCTACATGGAAACAAATCTCATGTACCGCCAACAAGGTATCAATCCATTAACGTAACAGTACCTTTTGATGTCTGGGGTATTGACATCCCAGGATCCTGTGGGGTTCTTCTGTTCCTGATTGTTGCCGTGGAGTACTTCACCAGATGGATTGAAGCTGAGCCAATAGCAATAATTTCATCACTCTAGTCCTTCTTATGGAGGAATATTATGTGCAAGTTTGGCATTCCTTAAGCTATTATTTCGAACAATGAACAACAATTTATTTACGACCCATTCAAAACCTTCCTCGAAAATCTAAATGTTGAGCAAAGGTTGACCTTTGTTGCTCATCTCCTGGCTAATGGAGTAGTTGAGGTCACGAACAGAACTATTCTAGAAGGAGTCAAGAAAAGGCTCACCGAGCTAGAGAAAGAAGGTGGAAAACTTGCTTGGCCAGATGAGATTCCAAGCATTTTGTGGGTGTATAGAACCGCGCCCAGAAAAGCTACTTCAGAAACACCATTTAGCCTATGCTTTCGTGTAGAGGCAATTATGCCAATTGAGGTCGGAATAAAGTCCTTAAGACTAACTAAATATGATTCATTGTCAAACGTAGGGGAGAGAATTTTAGATCTCGACCTCCTTAAAGAGGTCAGAAACAAAGCAAGAGAGGCTAATAGAATCTACAAAAGGCAAGTCACAAATTTTTACAATAACAGAGTAAAGGAAAAGTACTTCACAGTTGGAGAGATGGTTCTCAAAAGGTCAGAAGTTGGGAAAGAAGGACAACTAACCAAGATACAAGAAAGCTGGGAGGGACCTTATATACTCCAAGAAGTCCACAAAGGAAGGAGCTATAACCTTACTAATCTCGAAGAAAGACAACTCCTAAGACTTGGAATGTTTGCCACCTAAAGAAATTCTATGCCTAAAGTTGTTTAGGCATTACAGACCTCGCAGACTCATTAATTCAGCTCGAGAAACTGTTTAAAAAGACTCGTTGAAAGGCAGGAGGACCTCAATGACCTCTTTGGCTTAGTTTGAACAAGGTGCAAAAAAAAGATAAATGTTTTGGAAACTTATGGAAATGTTTTTTCTATCTTGATTGCTTTAGTGCTGAAGTTAGCTTAGTTCATTATGCAAGTTCAGAATGCAAATGCGAGTGCAAGATAGTTGAGAAAAAATAAAGTTGTTATTAAAAATAGGCTACAAATAGACCTCTGCATTATTCAGTACAAGAAAAGAGCATAAAGGGTTAAGTATTCGAAACTGTAAGAAAGAAAGGCTATGAAAAAAATCCTATTATATCACAGAAATGAAGTATTTCCCTTCTTCACCACCTTTTGAAGTCTAGAGCTACTTCTTTTGTTGATGGTCAATAATGGGCACATCATCCTTTTCATCATCGTCAGGAATTTTGATTGTGCTCGGAGCGACTTTCTCTTCTGCAACTGCCTCTATCCCAGTAGTATTTGAGGGACTTGTGAAATAAACCACTAACATGGTTAAATGGAAGCTTACTTAAGGATAGACAAATAGCTCAGAAAAGGCCAAGTACCTCCTCCAAAGTGAATATGCAGGAGATGAGAGAAAATTTGAGAGAATAAATCTCCACGGCAAAACATAGGTGTACCTTCAAGGGATATAGAAGCCTCGGGGGTGACATCTAGGACCTCTCTTTCACTGACCTCAGCCTTAGGGGCAGCTTCCACAATTTCTTTCCCCTTCCCCAAGCGGCCTTCATCAGCTTGGCCAACCTGGGCCAAAACCTCTACTGTTGGGACCTCCTCCGGTGAAGTTGGATTTGGACTTTCTTCCACCCCTTTAAAGAGGAGAAATCAGCTCCGTACGATAGGCCTGAGTATCAAACTCGAGGTCAGTCTTCATCCCTAGGTTGAGCTCCCGGAGTTTATCCACAGCCTCCACATACAGCCCCATCATTTGAGGTCGAGCTTCTCCAGGGAGAAGTCGCCACTCTCATCACAAAAGCCTTGGAAGTCCCCCAGCCTCACCTAGAGCTCCAAGATGCTCTCCATCTGCTGGATGCCCAACTGGACATTGCTTGGCTTTCAGCTTTGGCTTCATTGATCTCCTTCCTACAATTGTGCAAAAGTTTGGCCATTTTGTTAGAGGAAGCTTTGGCCTGCTCGGCAGTGGCCGTGAGCTCAGCATTTACCTTCTCCAAGCGAGCTTTAGCATCCTGAAGTTTTGAAATCAAAGAGGCAAACTCTTGGTCCTTTTTGGCCTTCTCAGCCTGCCTCCTTAGACTCTCCCCAAGGATGATATGATTCTGCAAACAATAGGAAAAGGAGGTCAGTATCGAAGTCAAACTGAAATAGAACCAATTGCAAATTTATAGAAGGTCGAGGGAACTTATTGCGATGGGAAGGGAGGCAGTAAACTTATTGAACTCCTCGTCGGTTAGTCGCCGGCATATTTCCCTATCAACTGAAGGATTATACTAAATTAGAAAAGATTAGGAGTGGGGCTAATGGGATAGAGAATCAGAGGACTCCATGACAAGGTCAGGAACATACCTCTTAGTCCCCTCAGCAGAATGAGTGGCCAGGGAAGCACTCCCCAACCTCTTCAGAGTGGTTGCGACCTCTTCAGTGGTGCTGCCCAGGAACTCAGGCTCAGACCCCAAGGTCACTAGAGTCTTCCCCTTTGTAGAGGAGCTCGAAGGAATCCTTTTCTTTGGTTAAGAAGAAGGGGAAGTAAAAGAGGTCGAGATCTTTATGGGCCCGTCTGAGGGCTTCATCCCAACGACCAGCACACTCTATTTTGAGGTGGTTCGAGTCCTCTCGGCCACCACCTCTTTCCCCTTGGCTTGGGTAATAGGAATTTTAGCAATTGGAGCTAGAGCAGTGACAGCAGAAGAGGCATAGCTCCACCAGTTTGAGTTTGGGTGGAAGCAGACTTGAAGATCCAAGAGGTGGTCCTCATTGCTGTCTGGATAAAGAGAAAGAAGAACTGTTAGCACAAAATTGCGAGCCAATAAAAGCAGAAATTAATTAAAGACAAGAAAGCTCCATCGCCTGAAATTAGGGAAGTACACTCGATCTTGACGCTATCAAAATTGGCCAGGTCGATCAGGAGGTCCCTATGCTTCAATTGTTCAATGGACAGGATAGGGACCTCATTAAAGGAGTGGTTCAAGTTCCAATTCGGGTAGGGCTTGGACCGAACTAAATGGTTTGGGAGATGGGCAAAGAAGAAGAGATCTTTCCATTCCTTATTGAGGACTAAAAAGGCCCAACCAATTTGTTCCTAGGGTTGAATAAGAGGTACCCTTTGGAGACATTTTTGGCAACTGAGGAGACCCCTAGTTCGTAGAAGCTCCTAAAGAGCTCCAGACAAACTAGAACTCTGAAGATATGGCAAGTCCCTATGAAAGCAACCACGAGCCGAAGGGAATTTGGGATGAGTTGAGCTAAGGGAAAATCCCAGAGGTAGGCAAGTCGAAGAGGGTGTAGGGAAGGAAGAAGAATACCTCCCTTGAGGCTAGAAAGATAAAGAACTATGCATCCATTACATTCACTATAGGGGCGCTCACCCTCCACGGCGGTGACTATTTTGCCCTTCTCTAGCTCCCTCTCCAAGCTGATGTCAAAAATATCAGTGGAGTTTAGAGAAGAAGACACAGAATAATCCTCTATTTCAGAAAGCACGTAAGTTTGGCTCTTGACAGAAGGGCCCTTAACAAAAATCAGGGGGGAGTAAAAAACCCCATTCTCCAAATCAGCTTGAGATGGGGAGGGAGCTACCTCTCCCAAATGAAGGGAAGGAGTGTTAGATGCGGAAGACATCTCTAAGGTGAGAGAGGAAAGATAAAAAATTTTTAGAAGACATTAAACTCACTCGGTAAAATCCTTGAAAATGAGAAAGGAAGCTGTCATGAGTTAATGGTTGCTCGAGCAAAAGGAAGGGAAGAACTTCAAAGCAAAAGGCTCTATAAATTTGAAGTTCTTGCAAGCTGTGAGAAAGTTTAGGTAAATCATAAAATTTGAAGACTTCTAATTTATATGGAATAAGGAGTCTCTTGGGCTACTAAATGGACCGACCTTCCAAAATCGAAACGGGGTGACTTTCCAAAAACTAAACGACGTAGCCTTGCAAAACTGAAACGGGGTGACCTTCCAAATTTAAACTGGTTAGTGTTCCAAAATTGGACCAGTCAACTTTCCCAATACTGAAAACCCACATCTCCTCCAAAAATAGCCATTGGTCGCGATTTTAAGACTGTGATTTAGGCACCACGACCTCTGAGCTCAATGCCCCTATAGTTGGGTAATGATGGAAGAAATGGGTATAACCCAGAAAAGTCAACTTAAATGGTCATGACTTGGGCGGAAGTCAACCCAAATGGGCTCAAGGCCCAAACCGTCAACACTTGAAAGTCAGACTCACGACATCAACAAGGATAGGTTGAAGGGTAGGCCACAAACAAACCTCCTCCAGGCATTGATCAGAGGGAGTCTAGAGAGAAATACAGACATTACCTTTTTCAATTTTTCGGATAGAAGATGGGAATCTCTTTACAATCACCAGCAAAAGTCTCCAACCTCTGCCTTCACGTCTTCACATGAACATCTACTTCTAGTGTACGTCTCACAAACATAGCAACGAGATAAACATGATTGAACTGCTAGATTCAATAGTGAATATTGTTTCTCTCATTTTTTTTCTATTTCTCTGAACTCTCTGTTGTTTTTTGTTGTTTCCTCTAAGCAAACACTATGACAGAAAAAGAAGTCCATAGGAAAGAGAGAGGCGTCTCGCTTGAAAAACCCTAGAAGACTTCGTGATTTTTGAATTCTAATTTGAATTCAAAACAAGATGCCTATCAGAGTGTGACTGAGAAAAATTTGTCCAGGTTCAACGAACCTGGAAAAATACAATTCAGTCACATAATTAACTCTTAATTATATTTTGGCTAATTCCTATACGTGAATTAGCCTAAACAATTTTAGCTAATTACGTTTAGGTCCCAAACGAGATTCCACCCATTAAGCAATGTTTAGTCTGTATGTGTGACCTCATAGGACCTCGTAAAATTGGCATTTGACATTAATGATGTTTAATGTCATTTACAATAAGCGGTGTCTAACAACACATTATTGCTATCCAATTAACGAGAATGTCGATGACAAGACAAAACCTTCCGTGATAACAAAAATAACATGTTTTAATCTCTTTGTCCAGGAAGTCATAATTGAACATGAGTCATGGAACACTTTTGGCTAAGATCAAATATGGTATCTGTTCTTATTAGTTTAATATTTGATAAACTTTGTCATTATAAACTTTGTAAATATTTATATTTCACGATGACTTGAGAAAGCCCAAATAGCAAGCATGTCGGCCAATGGCCTAAGTATCAAATATTAAACTAATGCCAAAAGTGTTGGTCAAGAAAGGTATGAATCTTTCAGGTTATGGTCCACCAATTTTGTACATGCTTCTCTCTCTTCAAGCTTTTTAGCCTAGTGATGTGAGGCAATTCAATATCAAAACCAAACTGGCCGTCACTACAAAAGTGGTTTATTACCTTGTATTTTGTTTCAAAATTTGCCATAACTCTTTAAAAAAAAAGAAATTGATGTTAATTAGAATATGTAATTGTTAAAACAATTATTTTTATATAATATTTTCTTTGATTTGATACTATTTTGTTTCAAAAAAATATATTAATCAATATCTTTAAATATATATATTAATGAATAGGTGTTTCAAATTTTAAAAATATGTCTTGGGAAATGATGTAGGACTATTTCAGATTTACTGCAGCTCTTGAATGGTAGGCTCGGTCAGAAACAGAATTCGTCCAAGTTGGTTTTCAAAAACTTGATGAGAAAGAAGATTGGATGTTTTTCGTGATCACTCACAAATAAAGCGTAGTTGAATTTTCAATTCAAGGCAATATGAAAATAGAAGAAAACAAGGAAGCAAAATATATTTTTAATTTTTTTGTGATTCTAAAGTTTAGATTTTCTGAGATATTCAATAAATTCAATGCAAAGAATATAATTTATAAATTAATTTTAAAAATCGACAATAAATCTTGGGTTCAAATTATTCTAATGGTCATGATTCAAGTGTTTAAATTCATAAAGATTAGTGATGTATATACAATACAGGGTAATGTTATACAGTGCACTCCATTCGGAGTACACAGTTAAGTCTCTAATGGTCAATATCTGATTTTATTTTTTTAAAAAAAATATTCAATAAAGAATAATCTTTTTAAATATATTTTACATATTATACTTTAAAAGGATAAACTAAATCTTAGTAGTACTAGATCGAATTTATTATTTTTTAAATAAAAAAAATAGCTAACTGTTAACTTTGATGGTTAAAGAGTTCACTATGCACTCCGTATAAAGTAAACTAGTGTGCTCTAGCATTTTTGTACACACAAACAGATATTTATTAATTTAAAAAATATATGATAATTTGGATGTGAGGAGGATGACACACCGATTATAATATCTTTTAGTCCAAAAAAAAAAAAAAACTTTGTTCAACTACTTTAAACAAAAACGTAGACTTAAAATAAAATATAATTTGAAAAAATATATAATAAACCAAGTCCAAAAAAATTCATATTTACTAATATGAATTCAATTAATTAACTGATGCTTTCTAAGAAGTAAAAATTATTACTTATTTTTAAATTTTTAATTTTAAAAAAGATATTAATTTAAATTGGTAGCGAGTAACACATTAAATGTTTTATTCATATTTATATTTTCATATTTATTATTTTATATTTTATACAACTATTATTAATGTCTTCCCTCGTATTAAGCAGGTTTTTATCCAAAGTCAAAAGGATTTGTAATATTTAACTTTAAATTATTTATTGTAAGTATATCTTTTAAAGGAAACTACAAAACTACAGAGATTTTTTGAAAAATTATTTTGGATGATATAAAAAATTATAAGAGTTTCGTTAATTATATATATATATATATATATATATATATATATATATGAAGTTTTTAAAAATATATAAATTTTTTATTGGTAACATGCAACAATGCATGTGGCGAAAATTATTAATATTATTGGCAACATGCAACAATAGAGAATTTACATACAGTCTAATTTATAAATTAGTTTTAAAATCAATAATACAACAATATTCAAAATCATACTTAATAAAGGTCATGAATTCATTATTCATAAGTTGAGATTACAAAAAAATTTTGTTTGTATTTTTTAAAGTAATATGGATAAATAGAAAATTTGAAAAAATAATTTTCTTATAATAACAAAACTAAATCATAATAATTGATTGATTTTTTTATATTATATGAATTTTAAAAATTATGATAATTTGGACGGTTGATGGATAATAATATTTTTAATGCAATATTTTTTTTTTTTAATTTGATAAGAATAAAAAAATCATTCAACTTTTTTAAGTAAATAGTGATAAAATATTAATAAATAATACTGTAAAATATAACAAAAAGAAAGAATTTACATACAATATAAGTTAACAATATTAATAATAATTTATAATGAAATTTAAAATTGTATTAGCTAATATGAACTTAATTATTTGAAGTAATCTAAAAGAAAATTTTTTTTTGATTGAAAAAATAATTGTTAATGATACAAAAAAAGGAATATGTTTTGATTTTTTGAATATTTATTTTAAAAAATATTAATTTGAAGGGTTGTTGAGTAACTTGTCGAATTACTTTTCTCAGTTTTTCGTGCATCACACGGGTATTATACTAGTTAAACTAAAACAGGTGTGCCAGCCGCCCATGACAGTAGAAGATTCCCTCTATTCCTAAGTGATTACGACATTATAATGTCATTAATTAAGAAAATGTGAAAGTCTTTGCAACTATTCTTTTAGGTTTTACAATATACATATTTATTTATTATTGGAAAAAAATACTTGATTAAAGTACCCATGAAAAAAAACTCTAATTACCTACAGAATTGAAGTGAGAAAGAGACATAGATTAATTAAATTAGTAGAATAGATACCTAAAAATAAATTCCATAATACGACCTATAATTGAAATAAATTTGAAATTTTAAAGTGATTTATATGGAGTGTAATTTTTGTTTAATCTAATTGAAGTTCCTTTGCTGTAAAGTTGCCAATGTGGAGTCATAAATACTCTATTCAATTGACTTCTTCTTTATCTCTCTTCCGTTAGTACTTTCTTGCATAAAAGTATACGTTGATGATGTGTTAATTTACTTTACCATCTTTACTTGAATGTTCTATTTTAAACCATTTATGTTTACATTGATGATGTGTCCCTTTTTTTCATCAAAATTTTAATTAATTAAGAAATTGAGATATTTAATTGACACCCAATTACAAATGAGACATCAATGATGGAAAAAGAGAGCGTGAAAAACTTATTAAGTACTCCCTTGAAATGAAAAGATAAAAACGTTCAAAATGTTACATTTCAAACTAAAAGGAGGAAGTATATTTTGTGGAAAGTTATTGATACCTCCGTCCCAAAATATAAGTTGTTAACTATTATTTTATGTGGATTAAAGACTTTTAAATACAAATATGTTAAGTCAAAAATATCTCCTCTCTCTTGTCAATAATTACAATTTTCTTTCTTTATCATAAATGAAAGATAATATTAATAGATGACAAGAATGGAAAAAGTATCGTAATTATACCTTTATACTAATAAAATGATTTATATTGTCAAACAAGGGGATATTTTTTATTTGGCGAAGCCACGTGTTATGGTGAGGTTTGGCACGTAGCCCTACCTGTTCAATTTATTGAGGGATGGAAAAAAGGAAAGACATCAAAGAGTCACATATGAAAGTCTTAAGATTCCCATCCACTTCTTGCACGCCAACCAAATGAAAATGAGAACAAAATTAAAAGAAAAGTCTGCATGTTTAATTAAGTTTAAAAACCCATTAGAAACGGTCCACTTCTAGACTGTATTTCCCTATCTGATTTTTCTTACAAATCTGAAATTTCAGATTTCGAATTGTTAGGTTTTTAATTTTCCTGTAATTCTAAACAGTTATTTGCTTTTGGTTTCAGACGTCCCTCCTACTCTCCCTATCTTCCGGCTCATCAGGATCATTAATGATTTCCCAGTTACCTATGCCGTGTTTCAAATGGGAAACTCGTGTTGTTTATTTACTTGCGCAACCAGATCAGAATTTGTGATTTTAATTCAAGTATTTTGAAGAATTTTCTTGCTTTGACAGAATTAATTTTTTGATAACGTCATTTTGAATTGGATATGCGTGTTTTAGTTAAAAGTGTAATCTCTTGTTTGACCGGATTAGTAATTAACTTCCATTTGAAAGAAAAACATTTTTAGATTCCGTGAAGATATTGATTTTCATAGAAACTTCATAGGAAAATTAGTGAATTTAGTCTCTAAAATATTAATATTTTTTTGTTGATTTTTTAGGATCCATTTTAACTATTCTTAACTTTTAAGATCCTTAAAATTTTTACAACTGGTAGTTAAAGTCCTTTTTGAATCATTTTCCAGCCAACTAAAGGTTTATATTTGATGGGAGAGGTGGGCACTACACGGATGAATCGACCTAAATGAATCATTCTCATACCTCTTCCATGTTGCGATGAAATGTCTATAACTCTTAGTGTACACCATGAACCTGTAATTACTCATCGCAACCTTTTATAAGGGATAGTCGAGACCTTCAGTGTTCACGGGAAGGTCGCAAAGTTGGATTAAAGGTCATAAACGAGCTTGACCAGAGACGTACATGGCAAGGTATCTCAAGCTAGGGAAACTCCACAATCTTAGGAGCAATTGGTGGGATATAATCTCACAATTATTCTAATTGCCTATTTTCACTTAAACGAGAGTCATGATTAACAAGTTAACTGACTATTCAGTACACATTATCGAATCACACACTGTTCACGGACAAATTAAACTAATTTACTCAAGATTACTCTATCGAAATACTGATTAAGGCATAGCAATTATCCTCAGGACGATAGCTACTCCCTAAAATCATTTTGTTGGCTAGGACATTAGTGAATTTAGTCCCTAAAATATTAATATTTTTGTTGGTTGGTTAGGGTCCTTTTTTTTTATTTCCATAACTCTTAAGATCCCTAAAATTTTTTAGATTGGTAGTTAAAGTCCTTTTTTTACTTTTTCGATCATTTTCCAGGCAAGTCAAGGTTTATTTTATTTCATGATACTGTAGTTAACGGGTAGCCTGCTGACAAAAAGAACAATGTGTTGATTTTGCTGAAATCCAACAAAAAAGAGTCCTCCTAGCTCCCTTGGCAGACATTGTTGTCTTTGGAAACTCTCTTCGGCTCATCCAAGCAATAACTTCCATGTACTTTCTGTGGTTGAGGTAGAAAATGAACATTGCGAAGATGAAGCGAGGATGAAAAATGGGACATCACAATGGAAGAGTTCTCCCCATCACAAATCAACCCTTTTTTTCTTTTCCCATTTATGTGCAAACTACCAGTTATACTCATCACTAAAAGTATTGTGAAGAATATGAACATTGACTTGGCCGGAAAGTGATTGGAAAAGTACAAAAAAGACCTTAACTACTAATCATAAACGTTTTTGTTACTTTAAAAGTTATGAAAAGAAAAAAAGACCCTATAGTTGAAACCTCATTTGTTGGAATTCTCGGAAACTGACTTTTTTTCTAGGTGATGGAGCTCGGAAATGATCCCCCTGTCACCCAGACTATCCACGGTTCTTATAAGAACAACAAGAAAATTAGATTATCGGAGTGGGCTGTCACCCTAAGGGGAACTTCAATGCCTAAGTCAGTTCACATAGATAGATAGGTAAATTGAATTCACTTGTGTTCTTGTGTGTGTTCTCATTGTGTATAAACAATAATGATCCACCAATTTGGATGGAGTTACCTTGTTTGACTGGATTGCAATTACATGAAAGTAGGCTTATTGGATCAATTGTGAGACAATACCCAGGACTTTCCATATGGAAGGATGTCTTCCCATGAACGTATCTAAGAAGAGACCAAAGAGCTAGCTATCGACCTTTAAACCATCCTGGCTACTTCCCTGTTGGCTTTTGAGCACCTCAACTAGCCTTCTCAGAGGTTGCAATGAGTAATTTAAAGCTTATGACAGTAAGAAAGAAACTATAGGTACTACATCATGGCATGAAAAGTATTTATGAGATGAGTCAGGGGCTCTCTTGGTCAAACCAAGCTCATAACAGGTCGATATCCATTGACAAGGGAGGTCGCTGATCTACCTTTAATGATTTCGATGGTATTAAATGTTATCCGGGTCTGATTGTTTGGGTCATGCCCATTTCACCCATCATTACCCAACTTTAGGCCCATTGAGCTGCACCAAAAAGTCACGCGGTTTTTGTAACAACTAGTTTCATGTCCTATTAGTTTTGACAGTTACATCCTTTCTCAAGGAACATTCCTATTCAGCAACTGAAGAGTTTCCTTATTTCAAATAAATCAGGAAACTTAGAAGAATTTAGAATTTACTAAAACCCTTCTTCCGTTAAGAAATTTTCTTTCTACAATCACAAACCCTAAGCTGCAACTTTTCAAGTCCTTCTGCTTTTGCTTGATGCTCGAAGAAGAACAATCCCTCTTATTCTCCTAGAGATTAAAATTCCGACTTTGATCCGCAAGTCCTCTTCTCTAAACTTCTTTACTTTTCAGACATTTCTTTTTCTTCTTGAAGGAAAAATGTCTTCTTCGAAATCTGCTAATTCTTCCCCTTTTGTCAGTTCTTCTTCACGATCATCCTCTGTCACTCCTGCTCCTTTTTCATCTTCCAAATCTCTTTCTGAGTCTTCTACCAAGAACTATCCCAATTTACGATCCTCATAACAAGGTTTACTGCCTACCCCCCATTACTATGACTACCCTTGCGAAGAGGAAGGATGACTATGATCCTTCCGAGTTGGAAGATTTTACCATTAAGCCTAAGATCGACACCAAGAGGATAAGGCAATATAGAAAAGGGAGAGGGATGAATAAAGGGGATATATAAATCCTTGAGATGATGAGTGCTCCAATGATAACCGGGAAGGTTATATTGTACTTCATGAGACTAACCTGAAGGGAGGGATTATTCTTCCTTACATCCAGCCCCTCTTCATTGACATAGCTTATTTATGGAGGATCCTAGTAGCTCAGTTGTCCCCAAATGCTGTTAGGGAAATAGTAGCTTTAATAGCAACTTGTCATATGTACAAAGTTCTTATCTGTTTAGATTTTTTAGGTGTTGCTTTAAATTAGGTATTTCAATTTTTTCCAGCAGGCCTGGCCATGGATACTTTCAATTCAGTGCAAGGCACAAACTCGTAGGTCCCTTTCAATCATTCTGAGGACCTTGGAAGAATTTCCTTTTTCATGTTAGGCTTCTAATTAAGTTGATTTGAGATGAATCCTACTCAGGAGGGAATCTTAGCCAAACTTTCTTCAACAAGCTTCCTAGACTAGAGGATGAGCTTGAACAAAGCTAGGGTCTTCCTCACCGACCATGCAAATTCAGTGTCTTGAAAGTTGGTTCAAATCAACCAACTTAGAGTTCTTCCTTCCTTCTTCCTGCTACACTAGGAAGAGCTAAACGCGACATAATTCTGATGCTTAGGAAGTCTAGAGGAATTCACCCTTCTGGTTGGGATATGCATTCTTACTTTATCAAATCATGTCTTACTTAATGAACAAGCAAAGAGCACTAATCGTTTCTTCATTTCTTATCTTGGTAGCTATGTGGATTATTTAGGCCAACCCTCAACCAAAGGAGCAAAAAAATAGGGGAAAGGAGCCCCAAAGTTGAGCCTTGTCCCTCCAAGATATAATAGGGGGACCTTCTCACAGGGCTCCACAGACTTAGGGTTGCATCTTCCAAAGTTGTCATCCCACCTCATAGGTCCCAAAAATTCATCGTGGCCACTAGGACTAGAACTGCATGGAAGAGGTAGCCTTGTGTTTAACTAGACCTTCACAACCTATCTCTCTTTCGGACTCTCCATCATTGGTTGCTCCTCGCAAAATTGTGAAATTGTAGTTGATAATGGCAAATGCTAATAAGCTACCTTTGTTAAACTGGCTTTGACTTCAAAATATGATCAGGAAACTAAAACATGGGTTCCTAATCTTCCTTTCGAATTCCCTTGTTCTTTATTTCAATGGCCACTTATTCAATCCTTTTTAGTGGAGTGTGTGCCTCCAGTTGTAGGGAAATAAGCAAACAGCTTACTGATGATGAGCTAGATCATTTTTCCACCCCTCTCTAATTAAATTAATTTCTTCTTTTGAGATTGTTGTGAAAGCTATAGTGAGCTTACTATGCTCTGATTTATCCCCTTTGTTTTAATTCCTTTTCTTTCTTTCAAGGCCATGTCCTCATGGGAGGGAGGCTAAGAAGAAAAGAAAGACAAGGATTTTGCTGTTCTTATTGAGAACTGATGCAGAGCTGGTTGCTGATCAAGGTGGTTCGGATATAGGGAAAGTGTTGGTTCAGCAAGTTTCGGTTCTACAATCAGCTCCACTACGTTCAGAACATTTGAAGAAGAGAACATGAGTTGCTTAAAACACCGAATTGATACCGGGCACGATTCTCGAGGTGACTGAAACGAGCTCGAATCGGGCTCAAATCAAACTGGGTGACCCGGAACGGCCCAACGAACCAAAATCACCACTATGCTGTGTTGCAAGGCATTTTTCGGCCATCCGAAGTCATTTGGACGGAGTTTTGGGTAATTTCTACTTTCAGTGGCATTGTCGTAATTTTACAGTTTTAAGTTACAATTTTGTAATTTATTGTTTTCTAGAGGTATTTTACCAATTTCCTTACTTTTCGTTTCCGATTAGGGTTAGGGTTTATTTTGGCTTTAAGAATTGTTTTGCTGGTTGTTTTCCGCTATTTTTTGATGAATTAAAAGTTGCCACCTTTTCGACTTATTCAATTTTCAACCACTTCGAAAATTCGTTCTTCGCTTGATTTAATTTTCGTCTCCTAACTACTTGCGCTGAAGTTTGATTAGAGGGAAATTTGAATTAGGTTTCTTTTTTTTTTGTTTCTTGTTTTGCACGCTTCTGAATAAGAACGAACCCTCAGGTTCTGTTTTCCGATTGCATCAATCCAAACGTTAGTGACAACAAAACCCAAAATTTACTTGTTTCAAGACTACGAACCTCAACTGCTCCATATGGTAAAACGTTAGTGACAACAAATGGACTAATCCACCTGGACATCAATTTTCCTGGAAATAATTTAAGTCTACACATATAGAGCAATACTTTTTAACCAATAAAAAACTTTTTACAGGACAAAAATTTATCATGATAGATTTTTGTTTTCTCTTTGAAAATTAAAGTATTAGCATAAGCATCATTCCTTTTCTCTTCAAGTTCCTGAATCTACAATTTTCTATGATGACAAGTGTTAGAGAAATCAAAGTTGCATTGCTTAAATGCCCCTGGTCACCCAGTCAGACTTGAGCCCAATCCGAGCTCGTTACAGTCGAATCGGGAATCGTGCCCGGCATCAATTCGGTGTTTTAAGCAGCTCACATCCTCTTCTTCAAATGTTCTAAACGTCACAGGGCTAATTGTGGAGCAGAAACTTGTTGAACCGACACCTACCCCGCATCCAAACGACCTTGATCTGCAGCCAGCTCTGCGTCAGGCTCCCCCTCCTGAATGGAGCTTGTCCTCAAGCTCAGATTATCATCATGAAAAGACGTGAGATGTTGAACATTAAAAACATTGGAAATACTGAACTCGTTCGATAATTCAACTAGGTAAGCATTGGCACCAAGTTTCTCCAGGAATTGGCATGGACCAACTTTCCGGTCTTGAGCTTATGATACTCACCAGCAGGATATCGTTCTTTGGACCGAGAGACCCAAAGCAGATCACCTACCTCAAACTGGACATCTCACCTAGACTGATCCGTATGCAACTTGTACAGAGCATAAGCTTCCTCCAAGTTTGCTTTGATAGTTGCATGAATGGACTGTAGATCAACCAGAAGATCCTCCACCTTCCTTGTAGCCGAACCATGATCAGGAATAGCAAGGTCGAGAGGACCTCTCGGATTTCGCCCCAAAACAATCTGAAAAGGATAAAATTTGGTGGACCTGTTCACAGAGCAGTTAAACTCGAATTCAATCTTTGCAAGCACAGAATCCCAAGTCCCAAAAGACTTCACCTGCGCCCTCGACATGTTCCCCAAGGTACGATTCACCACTTCCGTCTGGTCATCCGTCTGTGGATAGTATGGATTGCTAAACTTCAAAGTAGTCTCCACGCGTTTCCAAAGCTCTCTCCAAAAATGGCTCATGAATTTTGTATCACGGTCAGACCAGATACTCCTTGGCAACCAAAATGACTACACCACATCCCCAAACTACAAGTCAGCAATTTCGCTCGCATCCATGGAATTCTTGCAAGCAATGAAGATAGCCACCTTGCTAAACCTATCCACCACAACCATGATACTGTCAAACCCCTTCTACGTTCGTGACAAACCCAATACGAAATCCATTGACACATCCTGCCATGGCTCTTCCGGAATGTTTAAAGGTGTATAAAGACCCTGATTAGTGCCCCCTCCTTTCGACACCTGACAGACTCAGCATCACTGAATGAAATCTTGGGCATTCTTATCTATTTCCAGCCAGTAAAATTTCTCCATGATCAAGTCGGTTGTGTTCTCCTTGCCGAAATGCCCTTGCGAATGCAAATCCTGAACGATCAACAATCTCAACAATGTGTCAGGAATACATAAGCAATTACCTTGGAAAAGATAGCTATCAGGAAGCACATAATCACACTGTTCCTACTGCTCTACGGCCTTCACAATAGGACCGAAATCTGCATCACCCCGTAGCAACTCCCTCAATCCCTAAGCCACCTTATTCGCGACGCTTGACTTATGTTTTAAGGTGAATGTGAACTCCTGAAGTGCAAACACCCACTTGGCATGCCTATCACTCAGTCGATGCTGCCCCTGAAGAAACTTTGAAGCTTGGTGGTAAGAATACAATACAAAATCCCGCTATATCAAATAATGCCACCAATGTTGAGGAGCTCGGACTATGGCATAGAACTCGATATCATAACTTGAGTAGTTCAACTTCGGCCCTCCAAGTTTTTATCTGAAATAGGCTACCGGCGGTCCCTCCTGGCTCAGAATTGCTCCTATTCCCACCTTCGAAGCATCACAATCCACTTCAAATACCTTATCGAAATTCGGTAGGGCAAGTACTGGGGCACTCGTCAACTTTTCCTTTATCACATCAAATGCCTCTTGAGCCACCTCTGTCCATTCAAACACCTTAGTGTTGTAAAGATCAGTCAGGGGTGCCATCAACACACTGAAATCCCTGATAAACTGTAGATAGAAACTTGCTAATCCATGAAAAGACCGAATCTCTCTCGCACTCTTTGGTACTGACCAATCACGGATTGTCTAAATCTTAGCATCATCCAGCTGAATACCACTTGCCGAAACCACATACCCCAAGAATACAATCTTGTCAACCATCCAATTGCATTCCTTCCTATTGTCAAACAAACTGTGATCTTGCTAGGTAGCTAAAACTAGTCGTAGGTGCTGCAGATGTTCTTCCTTCGCCCGACTATACAGAAGTATGTCATCAAAGTAAACTACCACAAAATCATTGAGGAAAGCACGCAATACCTGATTCATGACCCTCATGAATGTGCTGGGGCATTCGAGAGACCGAAAGGCATGACCAGTCACTCGAAGAGCCCGTCCTTCGTCTTGAAAGCCTTCTTCTACTCATCTCCAAGTTTGATTAGGAGTTGATGGTAGCCACTTTTAAAGTCTATCTTCGAAAAGATAGCTGCCCCACTGAGCTGGTCCAACATGTTGTCAAGTTGTGGGATGGGAAACCGATACTTAATTGTAATACGATTGATGGCTCGACTGTCCACGCACATTCTCCATGTGCCATCCTTCTTCGGTACAAACAAAGCAGGCACCATACAGGGACTGATGCTCTCCCGGATAAACCCTCTATCCAGTAACCCCATCACTTGTCGCTTCAGCTCCTCATGTTCAGCTCCTCATGTTGCTGTGGAGACATTCGGTAATGCGTTTTGTTCGGAAAGATAGAACCCGGCATTAGATCTGGTGTTGGATATCTCTCAGCTGAGGCAACCCAACCGGTAACTCATCCGGCAACAAGTCCCCAAATTCAATTAACAACTCTTGACTTGTTCTGGAATCTTCATCTCAGCCTCACTGCTATCCGATGTCAAGAAGTCAGTCGCACCAAAGCAAAACAAAACTCAAACACAGTTACCTCTTCTTCAAACTCCTTCCGTGGCAGGCGAATAATTGTCTTCTTACTATCAACCATTCCTTCTCGCATGGGCTGAAGTGCCACTTTCTTTGGCCCTTGATTAATAGCATAATAGTGCGTGTACCCACCATAGGTCACAAGATAGTCGTATTGCCATGGCCTGCCGAGTAGCAAATGAGAGGCATCCATCGGGACGACATCACAGTAGATAGTGCTAGAATACTGAGGTCCAAACAAGAATTCCACCCTGCACTGCTCTGAAACCCTGACCTCGATATCATTATTTAACCACCCTAACCAGTAAGGCATTGGATGAGGTTCTATTTTCAACTGAAGCATCTGCACTGCCTTTTGTGTGATTACATTCTCACAGCTGCCTGTATTAATAATCACACGGCATACCTTCCCTTTCATTATGCACCAAGTTGTGAAGATGTTTCTCTGCTTCCAATCTTCATCGGCTTTAGGTGCTAAATTTATCCTCCTCAAAACTAAACTATCTCCCCGGATATCTTCAGGTGCGACATAACACGTATCCTCCTCTTCATACACATCATCACCTACATATTCTTCAGATTCTTCTTCGGCACCCTCCTGAATCAGTAATTGCTACCTTAGCCTCGGACATTCATTCACATAGTGCCCTACTTGTTGACATCTGTGGCACTTGGAATTAGCTTTATTATTGGTGATAGATTTATTCGGTGCATTACCTGACCCTTGGCTGAGTTGTGCACTACCTCGTCCGTACTGATTTAAAGGTTGAAGAACTACGCACACGTGTTGTCAAAAATCTACTTGCTATAGCAACATGGGGAGGAGCAAAGCCTCTTCCAAATCCAACACTTCTGCTGCTAGCCCTCGCTAGAGTCTTCTCCACGACTTGTGCCTTTGTCTGTGCATCCGTGATAGTAGTAAAGGTATGGACCTGAAAAGCATCCTGAATAACAAGTCATAGCCCATGGAGATACCTTGCCACAAGCTGTTCTTGAGTTTCGTGCAATTGGTTCCTCACTACCATTCGGTAAAACTCAAGCGTGTATTCTTCTATGCTCCTAGAACCTTGCATCAAGCTTTGAAAATTCTTTAACATAGTCTGCCGGGAATTAAAGGGCAGAAACTCCTTGCCCATCTCTCTCTTGAACACCCCCCAATCATCCAAAACTGGAAGCCCATCTAGGTATCTTTGATATCGGAAAGATTGCCACAATGCGGTAGCCCTATCCTTGAACCTCATCGCCACCAAAGATACTTTCTTTTCCGCCGGAGCCTCCTTTAATGAAAAGAGTTCATCCACTGAGCTCATCCAATCTAAGAATTCTTCAGGAGCCAACTAACTCCAAAACGGAAATTATGGTGGGGAAAATATAGAACCTCAACTGTAATCAACTTCACTCAAAAGCTTTATTACAGGAAAGGGCGAATCAAGAATAAAACGGCAATATTCTTGAGACACTAAGATAATCGAATTTATTGACTGAAAACTCAAAGCTTCATGAAAACAATAAAGTCTGCTGAAAAAACAAACAAAAATGGCAATAAATAAACCCTAAACCAAAAATAGAAAAAATTTCAAAAAGATCCCAAAAGTTTATAAAAGGCCCAAAAGTCTACCCAGATGACCCCAGATGGCCAAAAAACGGCTTAGGTCATAGCATAGAGGTAAGTATTCCCTAGACCGTCCCGGATCGACCCATCAAATTTGAACCCATTTTGACGCTCCCACAACTTTTCAGGTTTTACGATTCGGCCCCAAAAACTTTTTCGAACTTCTCCGAATCATCTCCGATTGCCTTGAAACTTCTCATGCACCCTCTTGGACCTGCATGGACCTACATCCTCCAATTTTCGTCCTTCTTCGATACTAACAAAGCTGGTACGGAGATAAGCGGATGTATCCCTTATCAAGCAGCTCGTTCACTTGGCGCCTCAACTCTTCATGTTGTTGTGGAGATAAGCGGTAATGCATCTTGTTTGGTAGGACAGCTCCCAAATTCAAATCGATCTAGTGCTGAACGTCACGCATTGGGGGTAATCCTAGTGGTAACTCCTCTGCTAGTAAGTCATCGAACTCCATCTAGACCTCTTTCACCTTTTCTGGATTTTTCACCTCTTCTTTCTGCTCAACTAATCCTGCCACCGTGGTTGAAGCCAATGCAAAACAAACCTCGGCTTCACCAACCTCTACACAAATAATAGCCTTCTTTCCTTCTGCAAAAGAATCCCACATTGGTTGCAATACCATCTTCTTGCCGCCTTTGTTAATAGTATAACAATGCATAAAACCATCATATACCACCTTGTTGTCATACTGCCATGGTCGCCCTAGCAGTAGGTGTGCGGCATCTATCAGCACCACATCACAATAAATAACACAAGTAAATAGCGGCCCAATCGAGAATTCTACCCTGCATCTCTGATCTACCCGCACCTCTGTTTCTTTGTTCAACCATCCGAGTTTGTAGGGCTCAGTATGTGGCTCCGTCTTGAAATTTAGTTTCTGAACAGCTTCTTGTGAAATTACGTTTTCACAACTTCCCATGTCTATGATTACTTTGCAAACCTTCCCTCCTCTGGTACAACGGGTACTGAGAATATTCTGACGTCGCCAATCCACATCAGCCCGTGGAACTAAACAAAATAGACGTAGAACCAAGCTCTCTCCTCTTACATCCTCTGGTGCCACGACGTACTCTCCCCCTTCTACTATGTCAGCATCTTCAAACTCTCCAACATACTCCTCTGCGATTCCTTCCTGGATCAACAATTGCGACTTAGCCGAGGACATTCATGAACATAACGGCCCTTCTGTTGGCACCGGTGGCAGATGATATTTGCTTTGTTAACAGGTGGGTGCTTCTGCTGCGCCTTGGTCCCCGGCTCGACTACCCTGAACTACGTCCCTGTGGAGTAGGCGGATTGAAAATCCTTGACGAAGAAGATGACGCTGGGCTATGTACCGTCGGATTCTACGGAAGAGTAGGGGATCCTCTACCGAAAGTTACTCCCCTGCTACTAGCTCGCGTCAAGCTCTCTTCCACCACCCTCGCCTTTGTCTGTACATCCGTAATGTTAATGAAAGAATGCACCTGCAGGGCGTCCTGGATGGCTGGTCGGAGGCCATGTACATAGCGGGCTACAAGTTGCTCCTGTGTCTCAAGGAATTTATTTCATGCTACCAGCCAGTAAAATTCCAACGTGTATTCTTCTACACTTTTCGTCCCTTGTGTTAGACTCTATAAATTTCGAAACAAGGTCTGACGATAATTGAATGGTAAAAACTCCTACCGCATCTCTCTCTTCAGTTCATTCCAATCGTCCAAAATTGGCATCCCATCCAAATATCGCTGATACCAAAAAATTGCCACCATGCTGTGGCTCTGTCTTCAAATCTGATCGCGACCAGCCCTACCTTCTTATCCTCAGGGACTTCTCGCAATGAAAACAATTCATCCACGGTGCTCAACCAATCCAAAAATTCTTCCGGCGCCAAACTCCTAGTAAACTGCGAAATTTGAAGTTTAATTTCGAAATACCATCTCGGCATATAATCGACTCTAGCCGCCACTGCCCCTAGATTCCCATGAGCCCCTCCCCCTATGCCGTCGCCGCCGCCGCACTTGTCTATGTCCCCGCCGCCACCGTGTGTGACTGTCCCTCCCGCGGGCTCCTCAGCGTTGGGCACTGCAGGTGGATTTGCGATTGTCATTCGCTTCAGCATCTAATGAAGAATTTTCATCTGCTGCTCCTGTCGCTATTCCTGACGATCCTGACGCTCAATAAGTCGCTGCATCTCCCGTTAGCGATCAACTCGGCTGTTGTGTAATTCTTCCAAAATCGCGGCTGTGGTTGGATCAACTCCTGACATGGTAGATCTTGGCTCTAATACGAATTGACGCCAAAACGGAAATTATTGTGGGGAAAATATAGAACCTCAACTGTAATCATCTTCACTCGAAAGCTTTATTACACGAAAGGGTGAATCAAGAATAAAACAGCAATATTCTTGAGACACTAAGATAATCAAATTTATTGACTGAAAACTCAAAGCTTCATTAAAACAACAAAGTCTACTGAAAAAACAAACAAAAATGGTAATAAATAAACCCTAAACCGAAAATAGGAAAAATTACAAAAAGACCCCAAAAGTTTATAAAAGGCCCAAGAGTCCACCCAGATGACCCCGGATGGCCAAAAAATGGCCTAGGTCATAGTATAATAGTGAGTATTGCTTCCTAGACTGTCCCGGATCGACCCGTCAAATTTGAGCCCATTCTGACACTCCCACAACTTTTCAGGTTTTACGATTCGGCCCTAGAAACTTTTCCGAACTTTTCTGAATCATCTCCGATTGCCTTGAAACTCCTCCTGCAGCCTCTTGCACCTCCGTGGGCCCTCCCGAATATCTTCGTGGGCCAGCTCTGAAAATTCCGGAACCTCCATCTTAAACCCTAGATCCCAACGAGGGATGACGGGTTCACGTTCATTGTCTCTAGGCGATTGGTAGCCGCCCCTGATTCCCGTCGGTTGAACCCTTGGTTGTTCACGCGACAGCCTCCCGAAATCGTACTCAACATCTTCGTCCACCCCTTGACGCAATCCTTCAAGTTCGAGCTATTCTGGTTGTCGGCCAGTCGCCAGACGCTACCCCATCTGTGTCAAATCTTGTTTCTATCATTCCCTTCGCAACTCTTCTCGGTCGTGCCTAGACTCTTCCCGATCATGTTGTAATACTTTGACTAATGCAACAAGGTTCTGTGCGATATTACTTCCTGCCATGGCGGATCTGGGCTTTGATGCCAACTGATGCAGTCGGAAGACATAACCAGAAGGTTCGTTCTTGTTCAAAAAAGTGCAAAACAAGAAACGAAAAAAAAAAGGAAACCTGATTCAATTTTCCCTCTAATCAAACATTAGCGCAAGTAGTTAGAAGACGAAAATTAAATCAAGCGAAGAACGAATTTTCGAAGTAGTCTAAAATCGAATAAGCCGAAAAGGTGGCAACTTTTAATTAATCAAAATACTGTAGAAAACAACCAGCAAAACAATTCTTAAAGCCAAAACAAACCCCAACCCTAATCGGAAACAAAAAGTAAAGAAATTGCTAAAATACCCCTAGAAAGTAGTAAATTACGAAACTATCATTTAAAACTGTAAAATTAGGACAATGCCACTAAAAACAGAAAATTGCCGAAAACTCCATCCAAATGAATCTGGATGGCCAAAAAATGCCTTGCATCATATCATAGCAGTGACTTTGGTTCGTTAGGCAGTTCTGGGTCACCCAGTCTGATTTGAGCCAGATCCGAGCTCGTTTCAATTGTCTCGGGAATCGTGCCAGACATCAATTTAATGTTTTAAGCAGCTCACGTCCTCTTCTTCAAATGTTCTGAACGTCGTGGACTTGATTGTGGAATCGAAACTTGCTGAACCGACACCTACTCCGCATCCGAACCACCTTGATTAGCAACCCGTTCTGCGTCAGGCTCGCCCTCCTAAATGGAGCTTGTCCTCATGCTCGGATTATCACCATGAAAAGACGTGAGACGCTAAACATTAAAAACATTATAAATACTGAACTCGTCCAATAATTCAACTCGGTAAGCATTGACACCAAGTTTCTCCAAGATCTAGCATGGGCTAACCTTCTGGTCCTTGAGCTTATTATACTCACCAGCAGGATATCATTCTTTGGACAAAAAGACCCAAACCAGATCAGCTACCTCAAACTGGACATCTCGCCTAGACTGATCCGCATGCAGTTTGTACTAAGCATAAGCTTCCTCCAAGTTTGCTTTGACAGTTGCATGAATGGACTGTAGATCAACCAGACGACCCTCGACCTTCCTTGGAGCCGAATCATGATCAGGAATAGCAAGGTCGAGAGGACCGCTCGAATTTCACCCCATAACAATCTGAAAAGGAGAAAATTTGGTGGACCTGTTCACAGAGCAGTTGAACTCGAATTCAATCTTCGCAAGCACAGAATCCCCATTCCCAAAAGACTTGACCTTCGCTCTCAACATGTTCCCCAAGGTGAGATTCACCACTTCTGTCTGTGGATGGTATGGATTGCTAAACTTCAGAGTAGTTTCCATAGGCTTCCAAAGCTCTCACAAAAACTGGATCATGAATTTCGTATCCCGGTCGGACAGGATACTCCTTGGCAACCCAAATCTCCGCACCCCATCCCCAAACTACAAGTCGGCAATTTTGCTCACATCCATGAAATTCTTGCAAGCAATGAAGATAGCCATCTGGCTGAACCTATCCACCACGACCATGATGCTGTCATACCCCTTCTGCGTTCGTGGCAAGCCCAATACGAAATCCATTGGCACATTCGTCCATGGCTCTTCCGGAATGGGTAAAGGTGTATAAAGACCCTGATTAGTGCCCCCTCCTTTCGACACCTGACAGACTCAGCATCTCTGAACAAAATCTTGGGCACTCTTATCTATTCCCGATTAGTAAAATTTCACCTTGATCGAGCCGACTGTCTTGTCCTTGCTGAAATGCCCTTGCGAGTGCAATTCTTAAACGATCAACAATCTCAACGATGTGTCAGGAATACATAAGTAGTTACCTCGGAAAAGATAGCTATCATGAAGCACATAATCACACTGTTCCTGCTACTCTACCACCTTCACAATAGGACCGAAATCTCCAACATTCGGTAGCAACTCTTTCAATCCCTCAAAGCCCATGGTGGTAACCCTTATCATGTTAAGCAACGATCGTCGCCTACTCAAAGCATCAGGCACCTTATTCGCGACACCTATTTTATGTTTTAAGGTGAATGTAAACTTCTGAAGCGTTGACACCCATTTGGCATGCCTATCACTAAGTGATACTGCCCCTATCACAAATTCTAATGGCAACAAGTCTGCAAATTCAGTCAACAACTCTTGAAATTGTTCTGGAATCTCCAACTCGGCCTCACTGTTGTCTGATGTCAACAAGTCAGTCGCAACTAATGCAAAACAAAACTCAGAATCAGTTACCTCTTCTTCAAACTCCTTCCGTGGCAGGTAAATAATTTTCTTGTTAGTATCAACCATTCCATCTCGCATGGGCTAAAGTAGCACTTTCTTTGGCCCTCGATTGATAGTATAACAGTGCTTGTACCCATCATAGGTCACATGATTGTCGTATTGCCATGGCCTGTCGAGTAGCAAATGAGAGGCATCCATCGGGACGACATCATAGTATATAGTGCTAGAATACTGAGGTCCAAATGAGAATTACACCCGACACCGCTCTGAAACCTTGACCTTGGCATCATTATTTAACCACCCCAACCGGTAAGGCATTGGATGAGGTTCCGTCTTCAACTGAAGCTTCTACACTACCGTTTGTGAGATTACAATCTCACAGCTGCTTGTATCAATAATCACACGGCATACCTTCCCTTTAATTTTGCACTGGATTGTGAAGATGTTTCTCCGCTTCCAATCTTATCGACTTTGGGTGCTAAACAAATCCTCCTCAAAACCAAACTATCTCCCCGGATATCTTCAGGTGTGACATAACACGTATCCTCCTCTTCATACACATCATCACCAACATACTCTTCAGATTCTTCTTCGGCACCCTCCTGAATCAGTAATTGCGACATTAGCCTTGGACATCCATTCACATAGTGCCCTACTTGCTGACATCCGTGGCACTTCACATTAGCTTGATTATTGGTGGTAGATTTATTCTATGCATTACCTGACCCTTGGCTGTGTTGTACACTACCTCGTTCGTATTGATTTTGGGCTGAAGAACTACCCAAACGTGTTGTCGAAGAGCTACTTGCTGGAGCAACACGGGGAGGAGGAAAGGCTCTTCCAAATCCTACACTTTTGCTGCTAGCCCTCCCTAGACTCTTCTCCATGACTTGCTCCTTTGTCTGCCTGTCCATGATAGTGGTAAAGGTATGGACCTGTAAAGCATCCAGAATAACAGGTCGTAGCCCATGGAGGCAACGTGCCACGAGCTGTTCCTGAATTTCTTGCAATTGTTTCCTCACCACCATTTGGTGAAACTCAAGCGTGTATTCTTCGATGCTCTGAGAACCCTGCGTCAAGCTTTGAAGATTCTGGAACATAGTCTGCCGGTAATTAAAAGGCAAAAACTCCTTGCGCATCTCTCTCTTGAACTCCCCCCAATCGTCCAAAACTTGAAGCCCATCTAGGTATCTCTGATATCGGAAAGATTGCCACCATGCGGCAGCTCTGTCCATGAACCTCATCGCCACCAAAGATACTTTCTTTTCCGCCGAAACCTCCTTTAACGAAAAGAGTTCATCCACTGAGCTCATCCAATCCAAGAATTCTCCTGGCGCCAAACCTCCTAAAAATTCTGGAACCTCCATCTTAAACCTTCGATCCCAACGAGGGACGACGGGTTCACATTCATTCTCTCTAGGCGGTTGGTAGCCGCCCCTCATTCCAGTTGATCGAACCCTGTGTTGTTCACTCGGCTTCCTTCAAAACTCGCCTGGAGGCGATGAAAAAAAAACTTGCAATGTTTGAAAAGTAAGCTAATATTGCCATGGTTGAATCGAGTAAACTCCTGGCTGAAGCGATTAAAACCTTTGGCTAGAATTTGTAATGGAATTAGAGAATGATCGGCATCTACAACTATGAAGTGGCAAAAAATGTGGAGCTAGTCAATCTAGGGAAGTAGCTAAATACTCGAGTGTTGGAGCTTGAGTCTCAAAATGAGAGTATGAAAGCCTTCTCCGATGTGGATGGAAATCTCTCACAAAGCGAGCTTGAGGGTTATCCTGCTTTCCAATCTTATGTAGAGTCCCTCATTCAACCTTAAATGTTTGCTCTGTACATCGAAAGGATCAACCGTTTAAAGAAGATTGACTCTAGGATGCAAGTGGATGAAAAGATGAACAAAGGACTTAACCGTCCTGATAGGGTTGTGCCTCTTCCTTGGCGCCAACAATTATTAGCTCCATGGGATCAAACTCAGGCTGGAGTTAGCGAGCAGTAGGCAGAAGTCATTAACTTTGCTTTAGAGAAGATTGTGCTTGACATACCTCCATTAGCGATAGTCGAGCCTTCGAGTAGGCTTATCACTAACTACACTAGATATGAAGGTTAATGAAAAAATCCTTACGAGTTCCGAGCTTGGTATTACTCTACAAGTAAAGATATGGTTGGAGTTGCTGAAGCCGCTAAGGAGGTATCCAAAGAAGTTGCTCTAAAGGTCATTGGTAATCAACTCATGGAGCTCCCCGAGCTGACAAAGGAGTAGACTTGGACTTTTGAGACTTTCTCATGCCTCTTTCTCCTGCTTTTCAATATTTACAAGTTGTTGGGTGGTTATAATTAAATACAATGCATTTTGAGCTTCCTCTTCCTTTTTCTCCCTCTTTCTTTTAGATAATATATAATGGCTTGTTTGTGGCACTTTACATCTCCATGATATTTCTTAAAGAGTTTACATTGAATTAAATTGTTGAATAGAGTAGTTAAATATTTAGATAGAATCTCAACTCGTTGAAGAAACTAAAGAAGTATGAAAATGAGAGAAATCTTTTATTCATCTTCATAACTACTTACAAGCGTTGTAATAATCGAAGCTTCATAAAAAGTAAGCTAAGTGGTCAAGGAAAGAAGTTTTTCTAATGGTAGGTATTCCAAGGTCTTAAAAGTTGCCAACAATCCAAATTAGTGAGCTTATAGATTCCACCTTTCTAGGCTTCCTAAACAATAGAAGGTCATTCCCAGCTTTCTTGTAGCTTTGTTAATTGACCTTATTTCCCTAAATTTCACCTTTTAAGCACCATGTTCCGTATTGAAAAACGTTTGTCTCTGACCTTTTTATGGTAGAAACTTGTGACTTGTTTCTTATATCTTCTTTCAGCTTCCATGGCTTTGTTTCTAACTTCTTCAAGGAGGTCCAAGTTTGCCCTTCTCTCCCCCTTATTTGAGACTGAATTATAATTAGTAAGTCTCAAAGATTTCATGCAAATTTCTGTTGGAATTACTGTTTATGAGCCAAAACACAAGCTAAAAGGTGTTCTCTAGTAGCCTTCCTAGGCGTAGTTTTGTAGCCCCATGAGATATTTATAATTTCTTCTTGCCACGAGGTGTTTCGACCTTCCTTCTCAAGCTTGGTAAGCCTTTTTTTCAGACCTTCCAGTATGGTCCTGCTTGTAACTTCAGCAGGGCCATTTCCTTGTTGTTGAGCTACTGAAGTAAGTCTTTGTTCTGTGTTTAAATTTTCACATAATGTCTTGGGAGGATCAGCTATAAACTACCTTCCATTTTTCAAGCTAATAGCTAGTGGGATTCCAAACTTGCACACAATGTTCATCCATACAATGACCGTACTTCTGGTGAAGAAATTACAGCCACAGGCTCTACTTCAATCCATCTTGTGAAGTTTTCCACTGTTACCATGATGAATTGAAGAACCCCCCCCCCCCCCAGCCCCAGTCCTTTAATAAAAGGTGCCAATGTATCTATTTGAAAAATATCAAATAGGATTGAGGAACTAATAGACCGGTACTTGGTTGGAGGGACATGGGATCTGCTTCCATGTAGTTGACAGCTCGTATACTTCTGTACAATCCTCTCTATGTCTAATACCATTGAATGCCATTAGTATCCAATCCTTGGTTTCTTCTTTGCCATTGTTTTTGCTCCTGCATGTGATCTATATATGCTATTATGTACATCTTCAATGGCATATTCTCCTTCTACTCTTCCCGAACATTTGGGCAAAGACCATCTGTATGACCTTCTATACACTTCATCATCACCTATCAGGACATAACGAGGTGCCATTTCCTAATTTTGTGAGCTTCTTTTGCATCTTCTGGGTGCTCGCTATCTTTATAATGGACATCTCCAATCTGACTGGTTGTCTATGACCAAGCTTTCCTCTTGTTCTATGCTCAAGGGGTATAACTGCTCCACCAGAAACTCAGCTTTAGTACCAATGAGCTCGTGGTAGATTTTCAATGAGGTATCAGCCTTTATATTTTGTTGTTTAGGGATTTGTTCCATGAGAAAGTAGTCAATATTTGATGTAACATCTCTCACCTACTGGTGATATTTGGCCATGTTCCCTTCTTGGCTTCGTATGTTCCAGCAACTTGGCTTTCCACGACTTATGAATCTACTTTTGTATGTAGTTTTTGTACTTTTAGAGCTCGTGTGAGCCTTAGTCCTGCTAAGAGAGCTTCGTACTTAGATTCATTAGTCATGGTTGGGAAGTTATATTTCATAGAGTAAGGGATCGTCACTCTTTCATGGCTGATCAATATTATTCCCACACCTAAAATTTTCATTTTCAGTTGAACCATCTATATACATGGTCAATAAATTAGTTTCGCAGGCTTCAACGAGATCCAATGGAGGTCTAGTACATTCTTCTACAAAGTTTGAGAAAGCTTGAGCTTTAATGACCTTTCTTGGCTCAAAGTCGATCTGGTATCTAGAAA
Source organism: Parsonsia alboflavescens (assembly GCA_028571225.1). Classification (NCBI taxonomy): domain Eukaryota; kingdom Viridiplantae; phylum Streptophyta; class Magnoliopsida; order Gentianales; family Apocynaceae; genus Parsonsia; species Parsonsia alboflavescens. The sequence goes on from JAOXNR010000585.1 coordinate 31,584, forward strand.
GCTCGAGCAACCACTTTATTGTTCTCCCAAATAACTCAGGTTTGGCTAGAGCTTTCTTTAATGGCAGATTAGTTATCACTGTAATCGGATAAGCTTCAAAGTAGGGTTTAAGTTTCCTAGATGTAATAACAATGAGGTATAGAAACTTTTCGAGGTCCAAATATCTAGTCTCGGGACCTCCCAACAAATGACTTACATAGTAAATAGGGAATTGGAGACCAGGCCTTTCTATTAAAAGTACTGAGCTAATATCTTTCTCAGTTACAATGAGGTACTTTAAGTGTTCTTCTCCATATCTCAATGAGATAAGCTGTGGAGGCTTCCCCAAGAATCAATTTAGCTTCACAAAGGTTGCTTGATAGTTATCCTACAATTAAAAATCATTTGGTTTCCTCAGGACATCATAAAACTTCTCCCCTTTGTATGCCATCTTGCTGATGAAACGACTTAGCACTGCCATCTTCCCTTTAAGACTTTGAACTTCTTTGATACCTTTGGGAGGTTCCATATATAGGAGAGCTTTCATTTTCTCAGTATTTGCATCAATTCCTCTCTTAGATATCATGAAGCCTAGAAATTTACAGGCTAAGACACCAAAAGTGCACTCCTAAAGATTCAACTTCATATGAGTGGTTTTCAAAGTCAGAAAAGTTTCGCTTATGTAATCCTTCGAGTTCTTAGACTTGACGATTATGTCATCCACATGAAGTTCTATATTTCTTCCAAGTTGTTGCTTGAAAATTTTGTACATTCCTTGCTAGAACTCTGCTCCTGCATTCTTTAGGCCAAATGGCATTTTTATGTAATAGTAGGTCCCTACCTCGATTATGAACGAGGTCTTTTCCTTATCGTCCAATGCCATTGGAATTTAATGGTATCCTTCGTATGCATCCAGAAAGCATAACCACTGATAACTTGCTGTTGAGTCCACCATCTGATCAATGCTTAGGAGTGGGTAAGAATCTTTTGACAGTACTTGTTGAGTGTAGTGAAGTCTACACTCATTACCCATAATCCTTCTTTCTTCGATGCAACAACTAGATTTGATGCCATTCTAGGTTTAACAGTTCTTTCAATATCCCAGCATTGACAAGAGTTTTGACTTCTTGAGCTTTAACTTCACTTCTTTACGGAGCAAAAGTTATCTTCTTCTGCTTCATTGGTTTGACTCCAGGCCTCAACCCGACCTTGTGTTCTAAGATGTTTCTATCACTTCCTTCAAGATTAGTAGCTTGGTAGGAAAAGACTTTAAGGTGTTCTTGACTAGAATCAACTAGTTTCCCCTTGATTTTGGGAGGTAGGAGCTCCCAACATGTATTCCTTTCTCGGGGAATTCTGGATTGAGGTAAACCTTCTCTCACCTCCCGATTCCTTGAGTCCTGGATTTTTCATCTTCTAGAGGTAAATCAATAAAGTCGACATTGGAGGTCGTTTTGGAGGTCTTCACATCTCCTTTTGGAAGATAGCATTCAAAAGCTACTTTTCTATCCTCGTTCACGGTGGTCCAAGATTCTTCTAGTTGTATCCTCATAAAGTAGTTGAAAAGGGAAATCTCAGCTTTCAAGTCCAAAATTCCTTTCCTTTCTAGCCTGGCTTTTTACGTTCCGGCAACCACTAGCTAGTCCATGATCTCAGTGATCCCTGGGCCATTCACATAAACTGCAGTCAGAATCCTCAAGATTTCTTCACGGTAAGTCTTGCTTCCATTGAAACTAGTTAAGGCAGTGTCTATTTTCAGCAACAAGCTTCTGTTGACTCCTATTTGATCAAAGGCCTTCTTGTATAGGACATTGACAACACTTACTATGTCTATTAGGATTTTGCGAACAAGGAATTTCCTTATTTGAAATGACACTGTTAGAGGTTTTGTATTCGCTCTACTAGCTCGTTTAGACGTTCTCTCAATCTTATTGATTTCTCTAATTGGAGGTTGCTAGTTGACTCTTGCGAATAGTAGGTTGGTAGGGCAAATATCTTTTGCCAAGAATTCCTGCAAATGACCCTCTTTGATTTGTCTTTTGATCTCCTACTTGCGATCAAAATAGTCTTCTATGAGGTGACTATGATCTTTGTGGTAGTGATAAAATTTGGTCCTGTCTCTCTTCTCAATAACAACCAAAATCTCAACTCGTGAAGCTGTCAAAGGTGTGGTCACCATTTTAGGGATTGACTTTCTCTTTTTCTTGGAAGGTCCTCCTATTGGATGGGAGTCTTTCCTATCTCGTATGTTAGTCTAGGGGCTCTTGGGATTACTATTGACTCCTTCTCTGTGGCTTTGGTAAAACCAGGAATTTTCTTTTGCACAACAATCTCTTCAACCTTAGTGTTTGGAACTCTTTGATAGCTTTTACAGGTTCTTATATCAGTTAGAGGAAAAGAGAGTAGCCGCTTGCGAGGGATAGCTATACTGGATAGAAGTACTCGGGATGAACCGTGTCAGGGTAGTGCTTGAACCCTGATGGTATCAAAGCCAAAATGGAGCATTCCAGTGTTGGAAAATTTTCTCTTTGCAGGGGTGGAAGAATTAGGGATTTTAGATTTCGAAGAATGAGAGAGAGAGAGAGTAGGGAGACATTCATTTCAACCATGGAAAACACTCCCAGTTATAGTTCCCAGCCTGTAAATATTTCCAGTTCCTTATCTTTACCTAAGCTTTCTTTGCATTCTGCAAATGTAGGTAGTTTTGTAGAGTTTACTACTATTCCAGGGTCGGTCTCAATTGAGGAAGCAGTCCCCCCCCTGATGTGTCCATATAATATATACTAAAAGTGAGGATCATTTCCCGTAGGCATCAAATCGATCAGACAATTGCTCAAGTCAACCACCCCAAGGACAAAGGGGTATGTCTAGTCCTCTAAGCTTTACTAGTGTGACATTCTGTTCTCTACAAAAGAACAGTATATTACCCTAGTTCTAACATACGGTGGTAGAAAGGACCACCCAATCATTGCTCACATCTCACTTCTTGACTCAAGACTATTATCATACAAGGAGGCGGTCATCGGAATTGTGATTACAACTCTCAACTCCGGAAGTGTTGTTCGCACCTTGTTCCCAAATTATGCAATATCTCTCTAAGACACGAATTTGTTCATAGCCCTAAAGGTGCAACTCCAGCTCACCAAGATATCACTTGCCCTTTCATCAATAATGGCGACACTACATCATCAAATGGTGTATAGATTGCAAAACCACGCCCTTGATCTATAGGACAACAAATATCCTGAAGCATTAATGATTCTAGTAGACTCTTGCATGGAGGCTCCAACATTGATAGAGATTCCTAGACAGATCAAGAGAGTTGACCTTGAGAAACTCATGCTTGTTGACTGGATGACAAATTATGAGAATATTCATCAACAATAGGAACCAGTTCAGGCTACTCTTTCAGCTTTCATAAGGCTACCTGATGGAAGAGTAAAGTCATCTTTTAAAATTCTGTCAAAAGAGGAGTCTAATGAGATTTTCACCTAACTGATGCTCATTCCATATGATAAGTCAGATGCTAGCAAGCAAAAAATGATGTCCGGTGTAATTTTTAGCCATCAAGCGGAACCTAGCTATACTTCCCATGTAGATGGTCATTTCCTATGGGATGTCCCTAGCTATGGACTGTGTGACCTAGAGTGCCCTTGCGAAGAATATTCCTCTAAAAATGAAGATGAAGTCCCCAATAGACAACAACGGGCTAAGAAGAAGATTGGTGGATGTTCATCCAGATGTCCTCCAAATGACGATGATGATGGCAAGCCCACGATAATGTTAGCTCCTAAGCCCTGCACTAATTTCTACTGGCCTTATACTAAGGTAATGACTTCACTGTCCCTGTATAAAGAAAGTCCTCCATCTGTGATATCTGTCTTGCCCTCAATCAAGAAGATTCTGAAGAACACGAGGAGCTATTATGAGCCATCTCCTCATTGTAGACAAGCAGAAAGGAGAAAGAAGACGATGGATTACTTTGAGCCATTTCCCTACTGCAGACAGGTAGAAAAGATCACATTAGGTGAGTAGGCACCAATTCCATGCATGATGAACCAACCCATAATGAGTTCATATGCTTCTGATTTCCCACCTTTGGAAGGGAGAACAAATGAGGCGGAGAAACTAGCATCCAGGCCTTATATTTCTCAAAAGGCAGTTGATGAATATGGAAGACTACTTCCACTGAACCAGGCAGAAGAAGTTCTCAATTGGCAAATAGATAACGCCGTTGCCCAAAACCGCATGTTGACCAGAATTGACGATAGAGTCAATCAAGTTGAAAAGAAAGTTTCATAGAGAAGATGTACCATGAGATGCTGGATAGGTACAATGTTCTTGATCTTGACATGAAGGCGATGGTTCATACCGACACTAGCCACTACACTATGTTTGGTGCAAAACGCCAAGAGATACATGAACTAAAGAGTCAAATTGAAAACTATGAATGAAAGAAGTCCCAGACTGCTCCTGTTCCTTTGACTCCTTCACAAGGGTGCTCTATGTTTGGAGTTGCAAATAATCCACCAACTTTCCATACACCAACACCACTCTTCGATGGACCGTTGAGCCTTGCTCGACCTCGAACAGTAAGAATACCAGATTACAGCATTCCAGACTACAATTTTTGGGAGAGATGGGCGAAAGAACACCCTTATGTCGATCCGAAGTTAAAAAAAAAATTTTCACACTTGACTCCTCAGTCAGAAATATTCCGACTCGAAGGGACAAGATATCCTCCGGCGGAGAAGGCAAATGCTCCAGTCCAGCCTGATGTTGCTCATCATGAATCTCCTAAGAGAGAAGAAACGAGAGAACCTACTCCAGCAAATTCTTTCAAACAACCTAATTCTTCTTCAGCAAATCCAGCTCTACAATTGATGGTGTCATATCAAGCTGTTGATAATTAGACATCTTCTGGCAATTCAAATAAAGAATCCATGTCCAAGGCATCCTCAGGAAGCATTTGCGAGTCAAATGAAGAATCCATGTTCGAGGCATCCTCAAGGAGCATTTTTTAGTGCATTGACTCAAGAGGTGAGAAGATGGATGTTTCAGGGATCCTTATGACTACCCTAGGTCCCTTAGGATCAACTACACATGCTGAATTTCATGACTATGAAGAAAATGATGGAGATGAGTTTATGGCAGACAATAAACCACCACCTCCACGCCTCCGTAGAAATCTCAAAAAAAACTTGTTTCACTTTTGATGACATTTCCGTCAATAGAAGATGTGAAAGATTCCAGGAGATGTCATCGTCAGTTAATACACAGTTGTTAAAGGGAGTACATTTGAATAGCATTCTTTCTGAATTCTTTAGTAATTCTGTTGGTACTTTGCATCATTTGTTCATTTCATTAGATGCTATTGATAGAAACCTATTGCATATAGGTTCTTTGGATCAACGGATTAACATAATATTAACGATTTTGTAGGTGATTACTCTTTGGAAATCAAACAGGCGAGACAGGATTTCTTCAAGATGAAATGTTGTTCTTTGAGGCCTAAAGGCTTCAACAGGCACCACAAAAGGATGACAGAAATCTACTACCAACTTGGTGGAATGAGAGATCCAAATCTCAAAAAATTGTACATTTCCTCACTTCCAGAAGAGATCCAGCCCGAGTTGAGTAAGTGATTTAGCTCTCTGGAAGCCCTTTGGTGAATCTTGGACTCGCAGAGATCCATCAAGCAACATTCACCTGCCTAGAAAAGCTCTGTCAAAGAAGGAAGGTGGTTGAAACTTCTTTCATGGAAATAAGTAGCTCGAAAATATTTGCCACAGAAATTATGAAATGGGTTTCCCAAAGACAAAGAAATGCAGCTACAAGCCCACAAAGAAGAGGTCTCTTAAACAAGGAAAGTACAAATCCATGCAAACACCTCAAGTACTTCAGGTTGAAGGCTTCAACCAATCGAAAGTCCGACAAGTGTTTCTTCTGTAAGAAGAAAGTCCATTTTGCAAGAAGTTGCCCTAACAAGAAGGCCAAAGCTTCAAAGCTTGTTTCACAATTGATGGTGGATCATCCAAAATCTGACTTTGAATCTTTGTTCTCAAAGCAAAGCTATCCCAACCATGATACTGCTTTTGCCATCAAAATTACAAATTCGGAATTTGAAAACTTAGAAAATGATGATGAGGAATCATGCTTGCCCATTTTTACTGTTAATAATGTTTCGGATATCTCTTCAATAACTGATATTCATCCTCCACATGTGCATGTTTCTATTTTCACATGTAAATATGCACAACCAGTCAAAGCTATCGAGTTCTTAGACACGGTTGCCTTGAAAACAATGATGAATACAGATATTCTCCTAGAAGAATTCTAGATAAACATTGATGCCCGATTTCAAGCAGCTAATGGATAAATTTTCCAAGGTAGTCTCATATCCAGACATCCAGTAGCGATAAAGTTCTTTCTAGATTGCATAATATGGATAAAAGTTTTCGGAAATAAACTTCACGATAAAGATGTTCTTATCAGATGGGATGTATATGCCAAAGCAGAAAGATTGAGGGTTGTCCCTCATGGAATCTAATATAAACATCAGTTTCAACCCTTTAGTCCTATTACTAATATGTTTGCTATTTCTGATACTATTGGTAAATTTCAATCAATAGCTAACATATTAAAAAAAATTTATGCAAATTCTCATGCAGACTTTAAGCATAAAAACCCGTTTCGGAGGAATGAAGAATTCTCTGTTAAGCTCCCTTTCAAGCATAATGAAGACATTAATCCGACCAAAGTAACACATCCCAAAATGACACCATATGATCTTAAACTTGCTCAGGAAGAATGTGTTCAACTACTCCAACAAGGTTTGATCGTGCCAACTAATTCAAGTTGGGCTTGTCAAGCCTTTTACATGAACAAAGGAAGTGAGCAAGTCCAATTTAAGAAAAGGTTAGCCATGAACTATAAACCTTTGAACCTGTTTTCAAAAGATGATAAGTTTCCACTCCCATGGATTCAAAACCTTTTTGCTCATTTGGTGAGAGGAAAAATCTTTTGAAAATTTGATTTGAAAGCTGATTTTAGGCATTTGGGAACTGCACCTGATGAACGTTATAAAACTGCTTTTTGCATTCCTAATGCACAGTATCAATGGAAGGTGATGCCATTTGGTCTGAAGGGAGCCCCTTCAATTTTCCAAAAAGCCATGACCAAGATTTTTGAGTCTATGCTTCATAACTCTTTAATCTACATTGATGATATCCTACTTTTTTCCAAGGACGATGAAGCCCATTTATCACTATTAGAACAACTCTTTCAAATTGTCAAAAATCGGGGTATCATGTTAGCTGAAAAGAAAACTTTCCTCGGCCTTCAAGAGGTTGAGTATCTTGGCATGAAAATCATTGATAGAAAAATCCAGCTAGGTCCACACCTAGTTGAATCCCTTCCTTCCTTTCCTAATGAGAACTTGTCCATAAAAGAAATCTAACAATTCCTTGCCATCATCAACTACATCAAAGCTCTCCTTCCTGACTCCACCAGATATATCAGTCAGTTATCCAAAATCCTGAAAAAGAAACCACCTCCATGGAGCCATGAACAAACCCTAGCGGTCCAAGCCCTCAAAAGGACGTGTCAGAAACCTCCTCCACTCCACATTCCTTCCACAGGTCACAGGATCTTACAGATGGATGATAGTGATGAGTTTTAGGGAGCAATCCTCATTGAAGAGCTCAAAGGCTAAAAACATTATTGTGGTCTTGCTAGCGGTCAGTTCAAGGATGCAAAAAAACACTATCACACTACCATCAAGGAAATCCTAACAGTCAAGCATGGGATCAGAAAGTTTAAGTTACACCTGATCAGTCATGAGTTAACCGTACAGATGGATAATTCCTCTTTCCCAAGGATCATGGAATTCGAAAACAAAGCCATTCTTGAACCTCAACTCCTTTGCCTGAAAGATTGGTTCTCCAATTACCAGTTCCAAGTTCAACACATCAAAGGAGAGTCCAATATCCTAGCTGAGTTGCTATCTAGACCAAAAAGAAAACATATGCCTACCCTATTCTTTGGAAGCCTACCTAAACTGATACCTATCATCTTCACTATCCTAGAATTTTATCCACCTAAACTAGCCCATTGTGACATAATTGAGCAAGTCAAAGAATATGCCAGGAAAACCGTGTTTAAACACCATGCCTTACCCTGCCAAGAACAAAATGGTTCCGTGATGTATCCTTCGACCCAGATCAACTCTTCAACAACATCATGCATTTTTCTCGTTCAAGTCACATGTTAGAAGATAAATTTCGGTATCTATGGACTTTAACAATTTTATGCTATATGCCATAGAGATCGAAACACATCAGTTCAAGATCTTCTTTGCCCATCCAAATCAGTTTGCTAATACATTATTGTGGCATTATCTTACTCTCTTTCAGTCTGCTCGGGATAGGTACGAAGATTGTTGCCAAAAGCTTCACATTGATCTAGGAAAGACATATCAGGTGTACATTGTACACTTAGATTATGTTATGACAAAGCATATGGATTTCCAAAAGACTTATTACAAGCCAAGGCCTTATCCATGGATCTGCAAATGGATTTTAACGGAACTACCTTTGACTCAGTCATCCATGCAGTTAGCTCAAGATGAACTCCTTGTGTGTTTAAAGTCTAAGAATGCTTCTCTAGAGGAACCACCAAGTAATTATGCAAATATCTTTGAAGAAGACAGCCAGCCTAAAGAAGACATTGTTTCGGATAGGTACCTAGCACACTGGGAAGTTCCACTTTCAGAAGCTTTTCATTGGTATCATTGGGCATAGAAGCTTTATCAAGAAAACACTTCTCCTTCATGCAAAGATCCGGCCTTCTCATCTTCACGGATGACATCCTAGTCATCTCATGCAATTCAACCACCTCAGGGAAGAAATTTGGCTAGTTCCCAAGAAGAATAATTCTCTGTTCCTTTCAATTTCCTTCACATGCCAGAAGAATTTCTAATTACTTGTTACCAGCTCACTTCATGCAAGCAACCAAGTTTTTCAAGAATCTCGATCAGAAGCAATGTCACAAGAAAGAAAAGAATTTTCGCAACCCACCTCATGTAAGTAATTGAGATTTCTTCAACAATCTTGGTTATTCCTTCAAAAATTTCTGTCAGAATATTCTACTATTGCATTGTGTCTTTATCTAGTTCAATAGTTTTATTTTCAGCTTTGTGTCTCCTAGCCACTTCATCCATGATGTGCAACAGTCCTCCATGCAAGAATCAAGGTCCAACTCATCATACTTCTGCCTAGTCACCAGCAGCAAGTTTCGGACTGAAGTTCTACATTTCAGTCTTGTGTTCTTCATTTTGTCCTGATTCGTCCAGATGTCCTTCAACTAGAAAATTAAGAAGCCAAGACATCCATGCATAATTCGGTCTTCTCCAAAAAATGCCAGCCTTGTTTTCAGTGTTCCGTATTTTATTTTGTCATGTTATGATCTCATGTGAGAATTATTTTGTTGTTTCCTTTGTTAGGATTAGGGTTTTTGTCCTTTGTTTTATTTGTTTTGTCCCTTCATGTGATTTCAATTGTAAGTTTGCAAGTTGTGCCTTGCTTTGCAAGGAAGAACAATTGGTCACTTCTCTATAAAGTGAACCAAAAGTTCACCCCCAAAGGCAAGTTGGTCTTAGGTTATTTTCCAAGTTAAGTCTGAGTCCAAGTTTGTACGCAAGTCTCTTGTAAAGTGTCTACTGTAAATATTTTCTGATTAATAATATCATGAGTGTTTCCCTATCAATGGTGTTCTAAGTCTTTTGATTGAAGGGAAACCGGATCCCGAATCCACTAGCATACGAATTCGGAGTTCCAGGAATTTAAATAATTTTCTCTCACATAAATAGATGAGATCCAAAACGATACCTGGAATGACGAATCTTGCAGAGATCTGTCCTGAGAAATGAATCTAGACGTCTTGATCTACTTGCATAAGATCTTCTAATCTATTCCCTATCTGTCTGGGTGAACAGAAAGGAAAATAGAAGA
>JAOXNR010000586.1:0-10916 GCA_028571225.1 Parsonsia alboflavescens
GAAATTGATTTTGTTTATTTTTCAATTAAGTGTATTAAGTTTTTAATTTTATTAATTTAGTCCCAAAAGTTTTTAAATAAAAATCGACCAGTTCAATATCAAACCGGTCGGTTCACCGGTTAAATTGACCGATTCTCACCGATTTGATAAAATATCATAAGTTTTTTACAAAAATGGTTTTTTCTTTTGAACCGTACCGGTTGGACCGGCCGGTCCGGTCCGGTCCGGTCCACAAAACATTGCTAGGCAACCACATCAGTGACAGGTTTAGATTATGGAGGATTGAAATAAACTTTCTGCAGTTCAAGCCGACAAAAGAAAAGAAAATATGACAATTTCACTCTTACATTTGCCTTTTAAGAATTGTTTGTAAATTCATTCATTTGAAATTAAATATTAATATCTTAATTTTATTTTTAAAAATAAGTAATTGATATTTTCTTAAATAATTTTTATGAATAAATAAGATATAAATACAATAATCCTTCTTATTATTTTGAATAACAATGCTTATAATGTATAAATAAAAACATTAATACTCTCATTATCTAAATTAATCCCACATCGCATGTAATGCAAAAGAACCTTTAGATTGAGTTGTTATAAAAAGACTTAAAAACTATTTTCACGTCTTTAGTTATTTATTTAATTTGTAAGATTCTCTTTATTTAAATATGGAGGTATTCTATCTTTCAATATATTTCTACTATGCTGATAACCTTCTTAATTAATGAATTTTCATCTCACTAACTATTTAATTTAAGAGATTTATGTATTTGGTAGAACTACGAACTATATTTGATATATGTAAATCTAAGATCACATTTTTTTTAATTTTTATATAAGCTCAAAGCAGTTGAAAGAATTACGTATGTCCATGAGTACACGCCTCCAAGCTTGTATGTAAATGACTAAATGTATATATATTGACTTCCTCATCCATATCATTGTCTTGTAACTTATGCATTCACCTATGTGACTTTCACAACGTATATTACTTTCTCGATTCAAAATTGAATATATTAAATTAACTTGTACGTATTTTTATAAAGAAAATTTGACTTAGTTAATTATCACATTGCATTATTAATATTTTTAATAAAAGTTTCACTAATTTGGAAAATATGACATTCAATTTCAAATAATAAAAAATGAAATATGAAACATTCATTTATAAATATAAAAAATATTTTTTTATAAACAATATTTGAGTCAAACTTGATTTATTAATTACAACCTATATAAAATAACTCATTAGTTCATGGAACTAATGTTTTCTAATTGCCAAATCATATCACGCCACATACGTAGCGTGTATGTTAATTACTCTTTGTAATTAAATATAAACCATTATAACTAATTTATTTTTCATTAGTTATAAGTCAATATTTTTAGTTAGTTAGTTATTTAAATGTATTTTTCTATATTATTCCTCTTTGTTAGATATTCAAAAGCATTTAAATATATATATATATTTTTTTAAGAGAAGATATTTTAACAGGAAAAAATTATCCTAAATTTTGCAAAATAATGACTTAATGACTTATATTTAATGACAAATAGAGTAATTAATTATCGTTGTACATTCCTTTGAGGATACCCAAGTAAATCTAGAATTTGAATCTTATCAATTGGATTACTGGAATATTGAATTAGATGCAAACACCGTAAAAAAAAAAAAAAAAGGTAAAAAAATTATCCCCGTAACAGGCTACAGGGAATTTGAGATGTGGACATAATTGATGACGCTGTAACAGAATAAATTAAAGAAAACACCCATAATAATATTTATTAAACACACTAATCCGTAAATAAAAAGTATACCATAATTTCAATTTCTTTCCGTTGTACGTGGGAACAACGTACAGAAATTTCAAAACTTTTGCCATATACTCGTTGAAAAATCTCGGACTGTCGCGAACTTTGACTGCTTTTAAATTTCAAAGCACATGCAGATAAGTCGGTCAACTCAATTGACTGCTCTGATCTGATCGACCAAACGAATCAACCGGTTTATAATTAATTAATGTTTAATTATAAAACTAAAATTGATCCTTTTATATTTTTATTTCAAATATAAAATTAATTAAGGAATGCTTTAGATCCTTAATTTAAATAATCAAATTTTCTTTTTTAATTAATATGACTAGTTGCGACATTTTTTGATTTAGTGAGATGTCACTTTTTTGGATTAAGGAGATTATGAGTAGAATTTTAAACTAAAAAGTATATTTCTTTAGGGAAAGTGAATGTTTAATTTTGGATATTTTAAAATAAATGAAATATTTCAATTTTAGGAAAGAAAGAATATAAAATATATCTCCTTAGAAAAAAAAACCCTGATATATATATATTTAACATTATTTAAATCAGTTCATACATCGATATTTTGCTTATCGAAGAAGATATTGATGGTATTCGAACTCGAGATCTATGGTTTATACACTCGTCACTTCATCTAATGGAATATTAACAAAGAAGGGAAAAAAAAAATCCCCTTAACATTGCCTGGATTAATTTTTAAGTTTACTCATAACGCCGGTTTGAGTTACATGACTGTGCTTCAAGTTGCGTTGCACGTCCCTTGGCAACATGGTCACCCGAAATTTCTGGAAGCTCTTAATTTGATCTAACCAATTTTTCAGACTGGCAGATCATTAATTAATTAATAATTAAATAATTATATATATATATATATATATATATATATATTTATATATTTGAAAGGGCTTAGCAAGTTGCGGGCAAAGGGTTACTTCATCATCCCCACCACCACCCATAGAAAAACAAATTAAACAGACGTCCCCTGGCCTCTCTGCATCATTTCTATTTTTCAATCGGGTGGGTCATGAGCAGACGACATGTTGCTTCGATTCTTTGAATTTGGGTGCTCCAAAAATTTATATCATCATTTTTTATTACGACAAAATTTTAGCAACTTGCATACCCGCTTCCCTACAGAGTTCGCAATGTTCATTCATAATCAGTTCATCTATTTTTATTTTGAAATGTTTGAAATGAATGATATTTTTAAATTAGAAAAAAAAAATTACAGGTAAAAAAAAAAGTTTACAATTTTATGAAAAATTTGATATTGTTAAATTTAAAACGAATTAATTTTTTTATTAAAATTTATATAAATTAAAATGGAATATTAATCAATTCAGAATGAAGGAGATATTAATTTTTAGTTTCCAAAACTATGGATCGGTACTTTCATTTCATTTGGCATCATCTTCAAAGGAAAGGGAACGAAGGCGACAATGCTTGCGCGACCGAAGACATCAACAGTTAATGCCCACACCAAATAAAACTGATAGCAGAAAACTGGTTTTGGGGTTTTCCATTATTCTAAAAACCAGATTTCTCTCTCTATATTCATGACTTGATTAATGGATACATGATGAGTCAGATCTACCAATAGCCACAATCTTCATTCACTTGCATGGATCTTACTAATTTATTATTCTCTTCTATAACGTATTAGTTTGACTTGAATAAATTTTTTTAAAATTAATTTACTTAGTTAATTTTAAATTTATCAATATCATTTTTTCTTTCACTCACAATAATTATTTATAAATGTATGTCTAGTCTAACCCATTAAGTTGTTGATGGGGTTCGAACTCCAAACCTATCGTTTGTATCCTCATTATAGGAACAATATATATCAATCTCTTAAAAAAAAATTTTGACTAATTAAGGAAATGAAACATTTATTTCCGGACAATTCAAAATAGAAATAAGGTAATTCAATTTCACACGGAAGGAAAAATTAATTATTTCACAGGTTTGTAGATTGTAGGTTCAACTTGATCTTCCTGCATACTCTAATTTTAGTGAGTTGTGGGTCTTAGCAGACAATCGATGTACTTTCAAACTTACCTAGACACTACTAAATTAATATATATATATATATATATATATTTATATTTATATATATTTCACGGGTTCTATGCTTATTATAATTTTCACAGTTATTCGTTGGGTCAAAAGGTTGGCTTTTTGCTCGTTTGAACGTGGACTCAGTGCGTGTTTATATTTTTATATAAATATATATATATTTATATAGTGTACAGTTAAGTTTTCAATGATCAATATTTGATTTTATTTTTAAATATTAGATCATAAAAAGATAAGTTAAACCCTAGAAATACTAGAATAAATTTATTAATTTTTTTAAATTAAAAAAAAAAACCATTAACTTTGATTGTTAAAAAGATATTGATAGAGAGAACTACTGTTACGGCAAGTGAGAAAGCAGGGTGCAAGTTATTCAAGATTATACACCAGTATGCACACATGATTTTGAGTTTTTCTCCTCAGTAGACATTAAGTTATGTAGTCGTGGATTAAATTTTCCTTCACTTGATGTTTACAATTTTTGTTTTTTCCGGGATCAATTTTCTTCACCACTATGTCATCTTAAAAATATAATTTTCTTTTTTTAAAAAGCAAAGTCCTTGTACACCCTATTTTTTTTAAACTAGCGCGCTCGATAGCATCAATATTATTTATACATATTACTATAACACAGGGAGTCTATAAAGACCCAGTTCATGAAATAATTTTTCAATTAGTAGAGAAATTTTTTCTTTTATTTTATCCTTATATAAATTTTTTTTAAAAAAAAATTATGACACTTTATATTAGCTCTTAAAAAAAAAAGAGGGGAAAGAATAGACATTAAATGACTGATAGAACTAAGCAAGTAAATGCATAGAAATTAAGCTGCGTAAAAATTGTTGGATCTCAACAAAATAAATGTTAAAATGAGTAATGTTTAAGATTAGAGGATGAAGGCAATATTAATATCTAAGATAAGAAATAACAAATAGGGATAATTTTAAAATATTTTTTAAATTAATGACTACTTAAAATATAAAACTTCATTCATCATCAATGAAGGTCATATTTTCATATTACATTCAACTCGAGACCAAAGTCAAATTTCTGCCGTTGAATATAACCTGATTTAAACAGCAGAGGTGGGAATTTTGACATGGAAATAAGTCCCTTTTCATTTTTTAATTTTTTTAAAATCTTCTTCCCCCTCCCCTCGGTATTGATATTGAATTGCCTGCTGTCAGAATTTTGTCATGGATAGAAGTCATGTACGGGAATCACAATATATGGTATTATAAAAAGGAATAGCTTAGTTTATTCTTATATACTTAATCCCCCAATTTGTTTTGATTTTCTTATAATTGACGAGTAATATATTTGGGATTTGTGAGCAGTGTTTTTGTCTGTTGTGACTGCGGGACAGGACAGGACAGGACCCGACACGTGGTCCAATAGAAGTACGGGAAGGTACAAACAAGTTGCCTTGCTCCTGAACCAGCCGGGAATGGTAAGGAATCCGTTTCCTTCCACCCTCATATCGGTGCCCTAATCACTCAAAATAACCGTTTTAGCGACCGACATGGTTTTCCGTTGGTGGGACCACGCGAATGATGAGTTATCGGAAGTAAAAAGAATTACTACTACCCAGAATGACATAGTAGATCGGAAAATCCCGCTACACATTGTAAATTTTCCATAAAGTAACTCTTAACTTGATATGGATTATCCGATCGATCTATATGTATCAGAATTTTCTTAGTAGAACATAATGGCAGTGAAAGCAGTTATTAGGAATTAATTCTAACTGCAAGAAAAATCAGCTATTAGGAGCAATTTATCAATATATTTTGAGTTTTGACATCATCATTATTATCCTAATTCAACTTTGTTTTTTCGGGGACATTTTAATGGATAGAGTGACGAATGCGCAGAATATAAATCTTGAGTTTGAATTCCACCAACATAATCTTGAATAAGCGAAATATTGAGGTGTCATACAAATTGATCCCAACACAGCCAAAAAAAAATCAACTTTGGAAAATGTCTTTATAATAATAATAAAAAATTTCTAATTTATATTAAAAAGAGATATTTAATTTTTAAAAAATTAAAATTCAATAAGTCATTGTATGAAATTTTTTTAAAAAATGTCCTTTTAATTTAGACCCCAAAGTATCAAATAATCTAAACCGTGAACACCACTTTCACGTTCTTTGTGACATATATATAATTGATCGGTTCTATATATATTTTCCACCGGGGAAAAGAAAACCCTCTAATTAGTTCTACAGTCCCTCAAGTTTTCCAATAATTGCTTTCCAGGCTGTCAAATTCCCCCCAGCTGGGGAGGTATTAATTGTCTGGTCTTATCTTTGGTTTGGAATGAAACAGATCGAAGAGTAGATGTTTTTATCACATTCAAGTGTTTGAAATTAAATTGAATTTTCAGCATATATTTTATATATAAAGTTTGAAAGAGATGCCAAGAGATATTTTGAGTGCAAGAAAAAAGAAGAAGAAACCATCAATTTTCTTGGCCATAATTGTGTGAAACTAATACAATTTCAGAATCTCAAACCAAGTCCAGTGTGGAACTTCTATGAAATAGAGAAAAATAAATAATAAAATATATCCATTCCTTTTGCTTCTTCTTTTTTGATCAAGAGTTGTATTTATTTATAAATGTTACTCCTGCATCCGGAATTAAAATGTTTACATTTATATTTTGAATTGTTCAGAAATGAATAACTCGTACCTTAAATTAGTTAAAATTTTCTTATGAAATTAATATCGTTAAGTGTAAAATAAATTAAGTCAACTCTTTTTCTTAAAATTTGTGCAAGTTAAAATGAGACATTCAATTTCGGATGGAGGGAGTATTATATATATTCTCTCTGCCACTAATTAAAAATAGTCTGCCATCATTTTTTCAATATTAAGATACAGTTTTTTGTTTTCCCCCCAAAATATTCATATTTGGAGAAGATTAGTTAAGAATGGAAGAGAGAAAAATGTTTTATAGATAAAGAGAGAGTAGAGACAATATAAAAAAGGATGAATAAATGAATAAAGATGGTAAAAAATGACCTTATTAAAGGCAAGAAAAATAATAATAAATAATTTATAATTAGGGACAAAGAAACCTCAATTATTTTATTTAGAATAGATTCATGTAAACTTATGTAAATTGATTCGCAAAAATGTTAGTACAACGTGAGTTTCCCTTTATCTAAAATATATATATATATTTTATTCAACATAAACAAACCCAATTAAGATGGAAAACAACAAATAGACAAGAAGGGTAGCATAAAGAAAAATTTGGGAAGGACCAAATTTCCACTAAATAATACACAGCCAAGACAAGACTAGCAGAATTATTGTGTAATAATGATGAATGATACTATATCATATTAGTATATAATATACTTTGTCTTACAATATAAAGCTTTAGACATCCTTTGATATGGATTAAGAAATAATAAATATATATGTTTGTCATATTTAAAATATTATTTATCTTTCATATTTATAACTCAATTATATTTCTTTATAATAAATGAAGGGTAAAAGTGAAAAAAATTATAATAAATATGCATTATAAATGATAAAATGACTTATATTATGAAATAAATAAAAGAAATTAAAATTACTTATATTTTGAAATGGAAGAAGTATTACAACTCAAAAGCCGTCGCTCATTGGCCCCTCCTCCTTCCCTCCCACTTGACTTATAAAACAAGATGAGTTTATATATTATAACTATCTCCACTGCTTTCAGAAATGTCCCAATCCATTTAGGCACAATCATCCCTCCAATTTGCATATAATTTCTATCTCCCATTTATTTCTCTCCCTCTCTTTGGATAAGATCACAACTTGGCCTTTTTTTTTTTGTCACCATCTAATACCAAAAATTCAGTGTCCAAACCGTATGTTTTCTGTATCTGTCTGTCCCCAAAAACGTTGTGTGTGTAGATATAAATGAATTCTTGATTTCATTTCTTCAACGCCCCAAACACACTCTTCTTCTTCCACCATCTGCTTAGAGAAGACTGTGTTACTGTTATTTTTGTCATGACTTCGCAAGATGAATCCATGGCCTTGGAGCTCATAAGACAGCATCTTTTGAGTGATTTCACTTCTGCAGATACCGAGTCTTTCCTTAACAACCTTAATTTCTTTTTCTCCGAATCTGATTTCTGCGAGGATGTTTACCAGAGACAGAGCCAAGCCATTGCCAGTACCGTCGCCAAGTTTGAGATGGAGCCCACAACCTCAGAGTCAGACTCCTGCTCCTCGGGCTCCGATCCTAAAGAACCCGACACGCCCGTTTCAAAGGTCTTCAAGCTTGAGCCTGATTTCTTCGAGTTTGAAACTAAGCCCAGTATCATCCTGTGCCCAATTTCACCAAAATACCCCTCCCCTGCTTCTGAGAATTCAAATTCTACGACTACTGCTGCTTCCGACCTAATTGGAAGCGACGAAAAGAGTTCTGCCGGAGGAAGAAGAGAGAGCAGCAGCAGGCATTACAGAGGGGTTAGGAGAAGGCCCTGGGGGAAGTACGCGGCGGAGATTCGCGATCCTTCACGGAAAGGGTCTAGGGTGTGGTTAGGCACATATGACACCGCCATGGATGCTGCAAGAGCCTACGACTGCGCTGCTTTCAGGATGAGAGGTAGGAAAGCCATTCTGAATTTCCCTCTGGAGGCCGGAAAGTCAGGCCCTCCTGCTACCACATGCCGGAAGAGTAGGAGACAGAGTAGAATGGAATATGGAGTCTCCTAAAAAGGACGGTTCCTCCCGATGATTAATCTTTCTATGTGTCAAAAGTTGCAATTAGTACAGTAGAATTCAAGAAGAATTACACTTGCTACTATGGCATTCTTGCGACCCAGATTGTACCGAAGCAGTAAATTTTCAGAATTTGTGTTATGAAGTAAAATAGTAAGAGATAAGGATTTAGATTATATTAGACTAGATTCGGGTTATAAAAACCAATAATGTACTGTGAACTGTGTACATATCTTTGTAGAACTGTTTAAATGGATGAAAAGAAAGAGAAGAGATGGATGTTCATGTTCATGGAAATAGAGTTTGACTTTTTTCTGATCGGTAATATTCACCTCTTTGACTTTTCTATGGATAAACTCAACGAATTTTGCAAGAATGTCAGTCAATACTCAATTTGTCAAGAAACGCACTTCACCGATGGAATTATTTGAGTTTAACTTAGTATGAATCTGGATAAGGATGCACCACTTCGCCATTGTGAGGGTCCTCACGATAACAAATAAATCACAATTGTGCACCACTTACCTACCTAGAGATCAAGAATGAAAGGCATAGGTGCCTGGACATACACGAGTAGTAGGCGTGAAGTTTGATTAACTTAAATGGTAGGTGAATCTGCATAAGGATGCACCACTTCGCCATTGTGAGGGTCCTCACGAGAACAAATAAATCACAATTGTGCACCACTTACCTACCTAGAGATCAAGAATGAAAGGTATAGGTGCCTGGACATACACGAGTGGTAGGCGTGAAGTTTGATTAACTTCAATGGTAGGTGAGGGTTTGAATTTTGATAAAAGCATTGTCTTGAGTTGGTTGGGCAAGTGACCGTCTTGGTAAAGGTAATGTTTTGAGTTGACAGCCTACTCGTTACATCCTCCCCACCTGTCCTCTAATGGTTCGTTCATATTCCTCGATTTACATCCTATTGACATAAAGGGTCTCTGTGACCAGTGGGAGGGTTTTGGTCGTAAGGGATTGTCCCCTTAAACCAAAAAATGGAAGGAATAGGGCCCTAGGGGCATAAACGGACTGGCAAGGTAGAGGTGGTGTTTGGTATCCACTCCAACAATAGGCGACGGTTCGAGTCGTGGGACGGCTGGGGTGATGTTTGTATCCTCCTCGACGACTGGTGACAATTTGAGTCCCAAAACTTATGTTCCGGGTGCGCTAACCTCGTAAAGGTCCTCTTCTTCTGTCCTCTACTTCTATCCTCTACTACCTTATGCATATTCCTCAATTTACGTATCACTAGAACAAGGGACCTCTAAACTAGTAGGAGGGGTTTCACCCGAAAGGAACTTTCCCCTTAATCCAAAGAATGAAAGGCATAGGATTACATGGGCTTGGGTTCTTAAGGGTTCAGACTTTAAGCAGAATAGTTGAGGTGAGTATATAAGTCAATTCTAATACTATTTATAAATTAAAAAAAAGATAAGACATAAGCATAAGCCAATAATAAAAGATGAAGAGGTAAATGTATTGTTGATTCTTGGTGTAAGTTCAAACTTTGTTGGGTGTTTAAATAGATTTACAAATTGGTTCAACCATTAAAGTCTTAAATTTTAATACAATTCAACGATTTCATATTGAAGTCTAAACTAATTCAAGTTTTTCATTAAAAGTTATTCGAAATTAAAATGACACATTCTATTAGAAATAATGTAATAATTACGAATAAGTAATTTTTTATTTGCTTTATTATTTAAAATAGTTGAATTTCTCCCCCAATAATTCTTGCGTCATTCTTTGTAACATTTTTTTGATATTATTGTAAGACTGAAATATGAAGCCTTAATCCCATAGATCGATGCATAAATGAAATAGGGATATACTTGATGTTGATTCCATCGAGATCTTGAAGCGGAAGCACTGATATGAATTGTTAGAAGCTTTCTCCCTTTTGAACCCTCTGAATGCCTGTTTCTTTCTAGTAGATGAGTAACCAGAGAGAGTTCTAATGTAAGGCTAGAAAACCGTTTTTTATCTCTAACTCACATAAAAGGCTAACCAGACTATGTATAGTCTGGATCATCATCGGGCCAAAGGGAGGAGACCCAACATTTTAAAGTTCGAACTCAATCCACTCATCATGGACTGGGTTCGTCGGTTCACACTATGCCAATCCATATTCACAAATTAAAAGCCTGAAAACCTCACATAATTAACTGGTCTCTAATTAATGATTATTTAAACTAACCCACTGAACGGGATTAATTGGAATAAATCCCAACATTCTCCCACTTGGGAGAAATTAATTAATATTAGTCTTTTAT